>JACDOX010000236.1:196765-231890 GCA_014549065.1 Cardinalis cardinalis
GGGCCGCCCCCGGCTCGGTCCCGCCCTCGGGGAGGGTCCGGCCGCAGCCTGAACCCGCGGCGGGAACGCGGCAGCGGGAGCGCGGGATGGGAYCGCTGCTCCAGAATGCAGTGATACCTTAAACAAGGGCAAAACACGGGACCGCATCCTGCTGAGCCTGGGTCTGCCCAGCGGTGCTGCACAGGTCCAGGCACAGCTTACACAGGTGAAGCTCATACACTGGTACAAGTCACACAGGTCCAGCTACAGCTCACACTTGTGCAGCTCAGACACATAGCATACACTGGTACAAGTCACACAGGTCCAGGTACAGCTCACATGTGCAGTTCACATAGCTACAGCACACACCTGTACAGCTCACAAGTCACACAGCTCAGGTACAGCTCACATGTACAGCCCACACACATACAGCACACACTGGTAAAAGTCACACAGGCACAGCTCACGCAGGTCCAGATACAGCTCACACACTGGTACTGGTCACACAGGTCTAGTTACAGCACACACATGTGCAGCTCACACACATACAGCACACACTGGTACAGGTCACACAGGTCTAGTTACAGCACACACACGTACAAATCCAGATCCAGCTCACACACACAGAGCACACACTGGTACAAGTCACACAGGCAGGGGTCACGCAGGTCCAGGCACAGTTCACACATGTACAGGTCCAGATCCAGCTCACACACATACAGCACACAATGTCACACAGTGTCACAGCACTGTCACGGCTGGTACCGGTCCCACAGGCATGGCTCACACAGGTACAGCACTCACAGGCACCCACAGGTACCACAGCCTCACCCCACTCTGTACCCATTTCCATTGTAGCAGGTGGAAAACGCAGACGTACCCTCCAGACTGGCTAAAGTAATTTATTAAATATGTGCAATAAAAATAACTGACATTTAACACAATTGACTCCTGTTCCTGGTAAAATCTCCCAGATTTCAATATGTGATTTGCTCATCCAGCACTTAGGAACATGCAATCACTATAAATTGCTCTCTTGGGGTTGTGGAACACCAAGAGGTCTTTTGGGATGAGATCAACTCCTGCACACATGGACAGGGGCTGCTCTGGAACCATCTCTGCAGTGACACATGAAAATGCCTCAGCTGGCACTCAGGCACAGCTCAGATGGACACAGATCACTCAGGACCACACTCTTGCCTTGCTTTCCTACTGAGGCCCYGTTGCAGCCAAATCCAGGCTCCAGTCCAACACTTTGCAGCCCTTYTTTCACTGCCCAGACCCACACCTGTGCAATGGATTTTCTCTGGAATATTTTGCTCAAGGCTTGGTGGCACAGCACCAAACCTTATGGTGTTTTTCACTCCAGTGTTTATTTTGCCACTGCAGCAAAGCCAGGTTTTTAATTAAGCAGCAATCCCAGTAAATTCACCTTTAAACATGACACTGGTAGTACTACTGTACTCCAAAAGGGTCCTTTCACATTCTAAAAAATTGCTATTTTATCACCACTAATAATTTCCTTATTGTACCACAAAKTAGTTTTCATCCTTACACCTCTGAGCAAGATCAATGGCTATTTTGAGATATTATTTATTTAGCATAGAGAATTAGGGCCTCAAATAGGAACCCATGTCATTAAAGGGAAAATAAAAATACCTATATATATGTTCCTAATGTGTGTATAAATATTGAAATATGTATCTTGAAGAGTTAGAGAAACAATTTATACGAAGAATTTTGAAATCCAAGCACACTGATCTACCTGGAAAATCCATAAGCTGGTATGCAGGCTGCAGGCAAACTAGAAAAACTGTGTTACAAAATCAGCTCTATATACAAAACAACACCACAAAGTCACTCCATGGGAGCAGAAACCCCCAAACTTCCCCTCATGTTATCATGACCACTCATTCCCGTGCCCATGGCACCAATTCCACACTGGAAAGCAACAGCTGGGATGTTAAAGAGAGAATGTTAGAGATGTGAGAATGGCTGCTTTGGTACAAAGCTTCATGCCTTGGTCTTAATGGACTTTGTCTCTCTGAAGCTGTTGAAGACAAATGCTCCAGTCTGTGGATGGTTATTTTAGTCAATACCTAACTAGAGGAGCTCAGTATTTGAGCTGAAAGTGCACTAAASCAGGCAAAAAGGACTAAATTTACTAATTCAAGCTCTTCAGGACCTAACAAAGATMATTTTTTAATTTCTGTAAGGGGCCATTTCTTGGGAATACAGACTTGGAGGGTTTAGTTTAACCCTCCTGCCAAGTGGGCTCCTAAGGCACTTGGTGCACAGTGAGAGAGGCCACAATGTCCTGTCACCCTCTGCACGGTGGCACAACCAGGAAAACATCCAGCCAGCCCTCTGGCTTTTCCATTTGGTGCAAATTCCTGGGGTTGAGCAGTGCTTTGGGTACAGCTCTGCTGCTTTAGAACCCTAAATCTGACACACACACACAAGGTCAGGCTTCCCCAGGTGTGGTTCCTGTTCCTCAAGCACCAGGAAACAAACTTCTCTCCCCTGACATAATTAATGTCTTTGAACCCATTAAATTACAGATATGGGATTGGAAAGGAGAGCACAGTTATCTGTCAAAATAATGTTTTTGTCCCAGAACATTTGGTATTTCCAACATGAGCATTCCTAGCAAAGCAAAGCCCAGTGCTGCAGTGACAGCAACGCCRTGGGGATCACACCAGGCACTGCTCAAGGCTAAAAACAACCCACACAAAAGATGATACAAGTTGCCTACAATTTTTAAATAGCTCAGAAAAGCCATGTGCCCAGTTATTCAGACAAAGGAAGAAATATTTGTCCTGTCATCGCTTTGAGTATGTTTTGCCAGTGTTTTTATTTGGGGCCCCTCGARTTCTGATCTTGCTTCCTATTGAAGGAGATTGAAACCTTGTTCCTGAAGGACCTGGTCTCCTTAAATAGTGGCCAAATGCTTTGGCTGCAAAGAGAAAAATAGAGATCATTATTGCACATCTAGTCTCAGGAGTGAATTTAATCCACTGTTTTGACTCCCAAGATCTGTTAAGTCTGAATGACTGAAGCAAGCAGCAGCTGGCAGGCACTGAGCCTCAGCATGTTCCACACCAGCAGTGCCAGACTGAATGGTCAGGGCTCCTTTCCTACCCCTAGGAAATAGCTCTGGAATCAGAGCTCATCCAGGCAGGATTTGCTTCTGTTTCCAAATTCTAAGCAGCAACAAACTAACAACTGACTGGTGTCTCATTAGCCAGTACAAACAGCAAAGCTGAGGACAGACAGACAGGATTGTGSACCCAGTTTAACACCAGAAAGTGCAGAGTTTAACCCCTATGATTCACTTAGGKCAGCTGGAATGGACAATTCCACAGCTCTTTCCAGGAACCTGGGATAGTGACATGCAGATAGGAGCAGAGCACAGCTCAGAGCAGGTGAACTGAACACACAGCTGACTAGAAACCTCCAAAGTCTGAAGGAGGAAAGGTTTGCAGGTTACTGGCCAAAAGTTCTGGTGCTGCAGAACTTAACTTCTTAACTTCTGTATTCTGGAAATAAAAGGATTTTCCATGTTCTTCATACAGGAAACTGCTGGAAAAAACACCACCTGACATCATCAATGTCTCTTTGATGGTGAAAAARCTGCACAATGACAAATCTGTCAGGTTCCTGAGTCTGGACTGGAAAGGAAAAGCAGTGCACAGCACTCACTGTTCAGTTCACCCTGTAATTAGGATCAGATTAGCAACCTTTGATTGGACACTAAAAGCTAAATCAGGCTCTGGTTCCCTGTGTCAGCATTCAGGAGCTTTCCAGAACACTGTTCAGCTGATTGTTCTATTCATGGTCATCTTGTTCTGCAGAAAAAAATCCCTGAACTGATCAATTTATCAAATCTGCCAGTTTTTCCCACCAGCTGAGCTCRTGTCCTCCTTTGAACATGACTGTTATTGCATGATTTTGGGAATTTGCTCCCAGGCACACTGCTGCARCACAAGAACTATCACTTTGCTCACCCAAATGCACCCAATGCACCCAAATGGGGATATAACACTTTCCTTAAGCAAAGACACACAGTAAAAAGTATAAATGTTATTAACTTTAACTGATGTCTTACCAGGATGCACCAGAATGGTTTTGTTCAGGAGGGATGTCCTCCTCTGGTTCATTTTGCAGCCATCTCTGCTCATCAGGTGAGATCTCCAGGCCTGAAGTCAATTACAAAGCAATGATAGCATAACTCCAGCAAAATTAGCATTAATTGTGTACAGACTTTATATCAACAGCATTTTAATCTGCTTTTTCAAAGTATGAGCTCCTTGCTATGAAACAGAAATTAATATCTCCATTMTTTTAATATATCTTGAAAGGTCCATCACATTAAACCAACCCATAACAACACCTGCCCAATGTGAAGGGTGGCCTCACCTCTTCTCCAGGAGGAAAGTTCTCATGGCATAAAGGACAGTGGTTTGCCACATTTTCTGGTTTGGCAGCTGAAATTGTTTGAAAAATAATGTGAGAATTGCAAAGAGAGGCTAATTTCAGACACAAGAAGAGAACCTGCAGAGCAAGTAGCATAAAACTACCCCATGTCTAACCCAGCTCCTGTTACCATTAAYTGCTCCCAAAGAAGCCCTGTGTTTAATCATCTTCACCGAAACAAAATCAAAAGGAATCTCAGAACCCAGAATCACATGGATTGGAAGGAACCTTGAAGATCWTCCTGCTTCCCCTTGTCCTGTCCCTCCAGGCCCTTCTAAACAGCCTCTCTCCACTTCTCTTGTAGCCCCTTCAGCTCCTACTGGAAGGTCACAATTAGGTCACTCCAAAGCCTTTTCTCCTCCAGGCAATCCCAATTCTCTCAGCCTTTCCCCACAGCAGAGGTGACCCAACCCTCAGATCACCTTGGTGCCTCCTCTGAACTCACTCCAGAACAGGGCCATGTCCCTTCTGTGCTGGGATAGTGCTTAATCTACAGGGATATGGAAGAGATTTCCCTCACCCTCCCAACACACACYCACAGAGGCCAAGCACCAGAAAACTCAGGCATTTATCCCATCCTGAGGATTTAATCAGACCCCTAAGCCTGACTTGCCAAAGATCCCTGGTGTTTGAAATCTGAACCTCTGCTGTTCCACCTCCCTGTTTGGAGCTACTCACGATTGCAAATCCTGCTCTTTATGTGTCTGGGCAGCTCGTCCCTGGGCACGGCCTCTCTGCAGCGTGGGCACCTCCCAAAGCTGTCCCTTTTGTCACAGTCAGTCAGCAGGTGCTCTGTCAGGCTGCAGATCTCCAGCATCTGCAACACAGCCAGCAAGGTTTGTGCTGAGCAAGCAGAGTTGGGATTCATCAGCTCAGCCTCACCTTCCAAAATGACAAAGGGAAAAWTTCATTTCAGTCTAGTTATGAACTCATTTTCTATTGGTGCTCTTTTCCAAAAGCACTACYCAAATCAYRTRGGTGTGYTCAGAATTCACCTGCCCGTGTGTTAAAYATCTTGCAGTGAAAAATATCTTGCATATCTAAACCAGCCAGCAAGGTTTGTGCTGAGCAAGCAGAGCTGGGATTCATCAGCTCAGCCTCACCTTCCAAAATGACAAAGGGAAAATTTCATTTCAGTCTAGTTATGAACTCATTTTCTATTGGTGCTCTTTTCCAAAAGCACTACTCAAATCACATAGGTGTGTTCAGAATTCACCTGCCCGTGTGYTAAACATCTTGCAGTAATAAATATCTTGCATATCTAAACCAGAATAACAGCAGCCCATGTCTCAGCAGCTCTGGGAACTTCAGTCTGACCTGTTTGCAGTGCTCACAGCGGGTTAACATGGGGCAGTGCTTCCAGTAGTGCAGATCCAACCCTTCCTCAGTGAAGGACTCATTCCTTTCACCACAAAAAATACACAAGCTGAGAAAAAAACACAAACATCAGTGACATCAGAGAGAAATAGATGAGCCCTGCTCCTTCTGTTCCAAGCTGTTCTCAAACACACCCAATATCTTGAAGGGTTTCTTTCCCTRTGTAGAGCTGAGCTTAGAATGGGGCAGGTACTGGGTTGTAATTTAGGGTAAATACAATCATRGAGTTGTTTTTTTTAGAGAATGGTTAATTCTAAAGAAGTTCTGAGAGCACCTCACCAAAACTGGCTTTCTGGCTCCAGAATTTCCAAGGGCTTCTTCTATGTCCTCCCCCTACAACATCCAGCAAAGCCCCACCATATTTTCCCCTTATTTTACACTGGCAGCTGAACATTAAACTGTGGCTATTTTTTAGCCCACAAGCAAATACTCAGAAAAAAAAAAGGTACAAAGTCACACTATCCAAGAACTTCAAAGAAAAGCACCTAGGATTGCCTGGTGATCATTTCAAATCCGTTAGAAGAGATTTTAGTCTTTATTGTTTCACTGTTGAAGGAATTAGCTTTGATCTACTGGAAAAATGTTATTACTGTTAGGAGCTCACAGGTGACACCAAGGGCTTAAGGTGCTTAGAGGCTCATCTCACTTACTTATCCAGGTAATTTGCMACAGAGGAAAGTTCCTCCTGAATATTTCCTGCTGTAGCTTCATCTACCTGGTAACCTGTAAGGAGAGAACTATTAAACCAGGATCACAATTTAATTAATCTACATTTCTTAACTCTTTTTTGAAACTACCTACCTTGATTCTCTGTCTTCTGAAAATAAGATTCTTTCTCCTRTCAAACAAAGAAATTTAACTCAGAAATTTGTCTTCCAGAGAGAAAGAGAACACACTATATTCTGATTTCTCTCTGGAATTTAAAATTTAGAAGCAGAGCCAATGCACTACAACATTTGTGCTTCTGGTTCTAGGGCAATAAGGTATTATTTTATATTATAAAGGTATAATTGTTATATTTTAAAGGCATTATATAATATAATACATATTATTTTATGTTATATATTACTGTATTATATTGGTATTATTGCTATATTATAATAAAGAATCCAAATTTTACACTATGTTAGGAGGAACAACACCCCAGATTTTAAGTCGGACTGCTGAGGAGAAAAGTCACCCAGGGTATGTCTAGAGTTTCTCATTCCTTTTAATAAGACAACACCAATGCTCATTATCTAAGTCCAYGATATCCAAGGAGCAAAGGATTAAAACAACCTTAAACTGAAACATGCTCACCTCTTCATCTTCAACCTCTGCTTGTAACACTAATTTGAGAGCTCCTGGGTGGCCTTTTAGAACTTTCATTTCTTCCTTTGTCTGTTTCTCTGCTTCTGTTGCTGCTTTTTTCTGTGCCTGRTAGGAAAGAGTCACGAGTTTTCTTTATTATCTTTTTAGCCTTCTGTAAGTATCCTTTCTGTATTGTTTAGTATAGTTTAGTATAGTGTTAATATAATATAGTATCATAAAATAATAAATTAGCCTTCTGAGAACATGGAGTCAGATCCATCATTCCTTCCTTTGTCTGGGAACCCCACAAATACAAYACACCATGTCTGAAGTGGCCCTGCAGGTTCTGCCTCTCCTTACATACCCTCACTTCAGTTCCAGAAGATTTCCCATCGATTTTGGCAAAGCCCTCAAAGAGAGTTTTGTAGCGCACGGTCCTGCGGGCGCCGGCGTCGTCCAGAGGGAAATATTCCAGCACAGCTGCCCTGTGCTCCCTGTACATGGCAAAGATGATCCTCAGCACCACCTCACGCACCTCATGAGCCCTGTGCTCCAGAGCTCCCGTGGCAAACTGCAAATAATGATAAAAAAATTATTGTCTCTCTTTTCTCACGCTTGATTTGTTAGTCCAAGACTTTCCTGCAGCAGGAGAAACCTTCCTACAAGATTTCTTGCAGACACTTTTTAACTCATTGGTTCTTTTTTCCAGATATTAACATCTTGTTTCATAGAATCCCAGAATGGTTTGGGTTGAAGGGGATCTTAAAGCTCATCTCATTCTGCCCCATCCAATGGGCATGGACACCTCCCACTAGACCAGGTTGCTCCAAGCCCTGTCCARCCTGCTCTAAAATTACCAGCACTGTTGATCAGGGGAATATRCCTCTTCAGGAATTCTCAAGCACTCAAAAAAAGCCAGACAAGCCCTCAAAAAACCATCAGAAAACCCTCCCTGTGCTGTAACCTCGACCTCTTACCTTCATGACGTTGTTGACAGTAAACCCAGAGTTTCCAGTCCCCATGGCTACCAAGAGAGATTCCACCAGTTCCACGTGACTCATTGCCAGGTGTGTTGGGGAGTTTGGTTTTAATGTYTTAACCAGGTGCACTGGAATAATCTGGAGAGGTTTTACTTCAGGGCACAGTGCTATTTCCTAGAAACACACAGAGTCARTGAGCACACTGGATAAGGACAATTAGCTGTCTCTGCAAAGCAGAGTTTGCTCATCTCTGTAGGTCATTTGCAGCAAAGAACACAAGAGTCACACCTGCAGCAGCAGCAGGTASCCCCAGACTGCTCTAGGTGACCCTGATTTGGCAGGGGGTTGGACTGGATGATCTCCAAAAAGCCCYTCCAACCCCAGCTATTCTGTGGGAAGTTGTGATAAGATTCTCTGATAAGCTATAACACTTCACAGCAGCCATCCCTGGTCTCACAGTCCATTCTGATCAGGTGTTTCTCACCTATGAGCTCCCTAATCTGAAGGGAAACACCCACCTGGATGAAGGTTGAAGCCAGAAGACGAAGACGAGATGAAGAGTCTCCTGTTCTAGAAAGCAAATGTGGCAGGGTTGTTTCCACACAATGAGATGTTTCCAGCTTCCCCAGTTTGTGTTTTGGTATGTATTGGGTAATGATCATTTTTAGAAGTTTCAGGGAAGCCTGAAAAACCTAAGTTAAAAAGAAAAAAGGAAACACTGAGCAAAAACAACACAGAGCCCCCTGTTTTCAGACAATACAGTAAAATCTATTTTTAATCTGAATTACAGTAACACCCTTAATGGAAGCTACCTCAGACAACTGTCTTCCAGAAAACCTGTTGCTAGGACTTAGGTGAAAGGCTCTAGAAATTGTTTCACAAAGAGTACCAGCTCAATTTTCTTCTTATTTAAGGTTTATTTGATGCCCAAGTGTCCTTCAGCTAAGTGTAGTATTTTGAGCTGGAAACTAGAAGTCATTTCATTGTTGTATTTCAGATTTAACAAAGAAAAATTATCAACCTCACTGCACATTTACTGCATCAGCTCATGGCTCAGCCCTGGGCAGTTTTCTCCATCTGTTCATGCCAGATATTGCCCAGTTGTCTTGGGAGCTTTGTGGGTWATTGTTTTGGTTTTAGATTTACTCAACAGTAGCTTTATAAACTATGTGTTCCTAACCCCAARGTTCTGCAATTTTGGCTGCCAGTTCTTCACTGGAGCACCAAACTTATCCCAACTTACTGAAGATACAGTGTCTTTGATGGCCCTCCTCACAAGGAAAACAGCAGCCCTCAGCATGTTCCTTAAATCCTCCTTTGGAGTGTCCACTGACACCTCCATCAGCTTCTTGTACACAGCCAGTAAAGCCTCTTCTCGACATGACCAAGTTCTGGAATAGGCTCCTGAAACCTGAGCACAGAACAATCTATCTCTTAAAAAGTCCCTACAGATATTTCAATACATATTTAACGTTTTTATAGAGAACCAGCCTCAAAAGAACATATGAGCTAAAGCATGAAGGCCCCAGGTGTTCCCCACAGGAATCTGGCTTTATTAAAAGCACACATTTTGAAATGAGAGGAGTGAAATGGGATTAACAGGTCAGGCTCATGGAGCCCTTCCAGGCACAGGGAGGGTTTCTCTCCCTCCAAAAGACAGTGGCAAGTTATGGGTGTTCTGGGTCCATACCCTAAAGCAGTCTGCTGGATCCTGTCTGTTTATCAGCACATCAAATAACCAATCATCAAAGATACAGATTTGTAGAAATGCTGTAAACAGGCATTCATAGAGCCAAGGCCAAATTTTAAGCTCAGATTTCAAAATAGCAGCTCTGGACACATAAAAATCTTCTTAATACAGAGCACAATAACCCATGGGTTTGTTTTACTGGGTTTGGGGTTTGTTTTACTGGGTTTGGGGTTTGTTTTACTGTTTTTTACCAAAGTCTCTCCAAAAACTTCCACAACAGGGCTGGCTTCCCTCAGTGCCTTCTGTGTGAGTTGCTCAGGCTCCCCAGCATTGGCAGTCCTTGGAGCATCACCCACATCCTCCTCAGTCACCTCTGGCTCAACATAGGCAACAGCTTCATCCACCTGCTTGCAGATGGTTGGGAGAGGTCTCTCATCATAAGGTAAAATTTCAACCTAGCAGAAAAGACAGAATTTGTTGCTCTTGAAAGGACTCAGATGTGAAGTGTTTTTATCACTAACTGGATTCACCTCAGTGCAATTTTCTCCCATCAAAGCAGCATCACACCCCAGTTAACCATGAGAATAACCACATTATTAGTAAGGTTGGACCTCAGATTGTTTGCTCTGACAGGTTTCTGTAGTAACAGAGGGAACACTACTCACRTTTTCCTTGGAAAACACTTCCTTGGAGGTTGTGGGCTGAGTCTGAGGAGAAAGAAGGGACTGGTAGGGAACAACAGGCTCAGAAGAAGTGGGATCCACCAGCTGCTCTTCCAGCACAGGCTCTGCCCTCAGGGGCTCTCCTTGGGGTGGGTCTGCAGGCTCAGGAGGGGAGCTCTGGGGGCTCTCAGTGCCACTCACAGATCCCAAAGGCAACTCAGTTTTTCGGATCTGAGACAGGGAAGAAGATTTTTAGAGCAAGGCTAAAAAAGTGCCAAAATCAGTCAGTACAGCTGCAACTCTGTCAACGGGCTTCTGGTGATTTCAAGTAAAAGTGGAACCTGGCTCACAGGTGTGTGGAAGCAACTCTGTGAAACAGTCAGAAAATAATTCTGTGTGGGTGCATGTGTGGAGAGATTATAAAATTTCCTGTTCTGAGCACATTACATAACTCTATAGATATAAAAAAATCACATGGATTCTGTATGGTTAGCCTTGATACCATCCTAAGCCTCCTCTACCCCTCCAAAATATGAGACAGTACCTTATTAATCTGCATCAGGTAGTCTTGAAAACATGCAAAACATTCAAGATTTTAATGCCATTTTCTTGAGACCTCAACAGTTTAATGGGATTTATGAACTAAGCACATTCATAAAACACCACACTGAGAGTCTCAGGTTGAAGAAATCCACAATCCAAAGAGAAAACTGAAATGCTTTAGTAAATCTCAGAATTTCCCTTAACCTGTGAGTGAAGTTTGGCTGCTGTGCCATTTCTGTTTGGAACACCCTCCTGAGTTTGGACTAAGAGCACCCACCAGCAGCTGTGCATCCAGGAGGTCGTGCAGCTCCAGCTGCTGGTACACCTTCAGCCTGTACTCATCCATCTGCTCCTTCTTCTTCTTGGCAAGGTCATAATCCTCCTTCTCCACGGCGTAACGCTTCTCCACCTCGTACCGGCCGAGTCGCTCGCCCACCTAGGATTGGTACAAATCACCCTGGAATCATCYCACTGCATTTCTTGGAAATGGAAGTAACATTCCATTTCTTGGAATCACTTTACTGAGCATTTCTTGGAATAACCTTACTCTGTTTCATTGCTTCCAGGCAAATTACTCAATCAAGCTATCTGATTTTAGAATCAATCCTTTGGGAAATATATTGAAAAATCATTACGGATCCACACAAACAGCAAGGCCCTGAGCTTGCTGGAGCTTTGCTCCATTTAAGTGTCAAAGTTCTTCCAACAGCACCTTCTGCAAGTCTGCAATGGCCTGTTTGAGCTTCTTGGCGTGGTCATAGCACTCGAGACGCACAGCTTCCCTCTTCTTCTCGTCCAGCCTCCGGATTATCTGAGCCACTTCTGGGTCCTGGTACATGTCAAAGGCCAAATCATCCAGGGGTGAAATGGAGTCATGTTTCCTGAAGGCACAGAATGAATAAAGTAAACCACAATAAGGTAGGCTTCTCTTTTCATTAGCAGGGAATTAACAAAACAGAGAGATCAACAATTGCTTTACACCAAGCAGAGGTTTTGCAAAAAACATCCTTACCCAAGGTAAGTTCCATCTAAGGCAGGGTCATCCAATTTAATTCCCAAGTAGTGATCTATCAGCTTCTCYCTGGAAGGCTTTGGAAGGGTGGAAAAAGAAAATCTTAATGCACATTCATCAACATCAGGTGTGTGTTCAAGACAGAATTCTGACTTGCCATAACCAGTATCAGCTCTGCAATGTAAAGCACTCATGTTTTGGGGCACATTGAAGCAAGAGAACCTGGAGACAACGAAAATGAAAATGTTCCAACATTTTAATGCTTGTATTCCCAGATTAGGTTCAAATKTCTTGCTTCAAGAGAACATTAAAAATAAATTAATGCAACACAGCTCTGCTGAAGAACTGGCACAAGAAAGGTTCATCCCATTACTCCAGGAACCTGTACTTGAAGAAATGGAGCACCAGTAAAAGGACAGGGATGCTTTGGACTTACAATGCTCATGCTGTCAATGCCATAGTCTGCTGGATCCCCAATGATGTTCACAGCTACCAGGGCAACCTGCAGAAATTCACAGAAAATGGAAATGTGTAAGCTAATTCCTCTTTTCTTAGAACAAAAACCAGGGCCTGTGGTCAGGAGGGTGAAAAAGCAGAGAGAAGCACTGAGTGCTAAATGTGTCTACTGCTCCATGAAGATGTGYCACCAAATCTACAACCCCACGGTCTGAAACGAGTCCCAGTGGAACTGAGCAGGTGTTTGTGTGTCTGCACCATGGTGGCTGTGCAACACTTTCACTTAATGCCACAACAGGTCCTCCAAAACACTCAGAGTGGCTTTGTGACCCCAGAGCTGTTCTCAGAGGGAGCTCCTTGTCCTCAACACAGACCCTGCTGTGTGGGCTAAACCTCAGCACAAACAAGAGTGACAGAATGTGTGACTCATTTGTTCTGGATGAAGTGCATCCACCTGATCCCAAATCACTTCTAATCTGTTGTTTGTGCTTTAAAACAAACTTAAATAAACACAGGAGCTTTCAACTAACAAT
Source organism: Cardinalis cardinalis (assembly GCA_014549065.1). NCBI lineage: Eukaryota > Metazoa > Chordata > Aves > Passeriformes > Cardinalidae > Cardinalis > Cardinalis cardinalis. Next base: position 209,764 of record JACDOX010000236.1, read on the forward strand.
TTCTGCTTCTACAAATCAAGGGAACAGATTTCTGTGCCTGTTCTTTCCTATGGAAGTGTCACCTWGGTTACCAGGTAAGGACTTCTAACTCACCTGCCCGTACAAGTTGTATTTATTGACATAATTTTTATGGAAAATCAGCTTCAGGTACTGGCCAACTGCATCCATGTACACAGATTTCAACTCTCGAGCTCTGAAATCAGTCTTCTCATTGTCTGAGAGAGGCACATAACTGGGAAGGAAAACGTAACACATGAGCAGAGGATACATCCAAACACAAAGGGGGAGTTTAAAATCCCCTCATGACTGAAACAACTGTGCAACCTCCCTCATAACCTCACAAGTGAAATAACTGTGTGCTGTCACCTGGCAAGGCAATTCACCTGCATCTCCAGCTTTGTCACAGATCCACACAAGTCCAGGATTTCCCAGCTGCTCACACAGCATGACCACATCACACACAACCCACACTGAGTATTATTTTCCCCTGAMGCTTTTCTGATTAAGACATTAAACTGATCCAGAACTTTCTGTCTCACCCAAGTCTCTGAAACCTCTCTGACTGATAGGGAGCAAAGTATTCAGGCAGACTTTCACTGATGTAGAACTCAATTTTGCTTGCAATCATGTACTGGTGAGCGAGCAGCTGCAGCTTCCGGATCCGACACCGCTCCACCAGCTGCAGGGTGATCTCCTGGGGGTACTGACAGAGCCTGAAAGAGACACAGTTTCTGAACTCAATCATCATTTTAAAGCAGATTTCACCTCCAACCTGAGCAATGTTTAATTATGGAACMTTCAAGTTRTCAATTGTAAGCTAATATTACAAAYATTGTAAGAATCCCAAGAGYAGAGTAAAACCACTTTTCCCTTCCCTTTACTGCGTGCATATCTTCAGGTGCCCCACACGTTTAGAAGACGTCAGATGGATTTTTCATACTAAGCCAAACTCCAAGACTGCCAAGAACAAAAACATTTTCATTTTCCAGGACTTTATTTAAATACAATGCAGCGCCTTTAGGTGTTAACCAAGGTGCTTTTTTCCCCCAGGATGAGGGTTCCATGGGACTAAAGCAACTTTTTTTGCTTCATCAGTTTGGTTTGGGATACGGTAAGCTGCTCTGACCATGCATGGTACATCTGCCACTCACTTTAAAACTTGGTGCTTCAGAAATTGAGTGCTCCAAGGCCACCCCCTCACAGTACCTGGGCGAGCGCCACCCGTTCACTGTCGGCGCGTGAACCATCAGCTCCCGAGCACTGAACCCATCCTCGTGTCCCGACGAGCCGACCACTGTGAAGCCGATCTTGTGTGGCATCCTGGGCAGATGAGCTGGTCACAGCCACGGCCTTCAAGCTTAGACTCATCCCTGGAAGGGTGACAAAAACCCACCGAGGCACTACAGTCAAAGAACTGCATCCTGAGGTCAGTCGAGTCAGTAGATGATGAGTGCAAATACATATTCCCTTTAATTAACATTGGCAYCATAAATGTTCTTTAGGCGCGGTCAGTCAATACAGACCAAAAAAGATCAGTCAATATAACTGTACTTTTAACCTTTTGTGGAGCAAAACGAGGATTTAGATCACTTGCAGAGCAATCTACCAATAAATTAAACCGGATAACCCAAGATGGACCTTGAAACCAAGAGTTCCAAATGCATCCAGGAGCAACCTGTACCAAACCTGTCGCTGCACCACGCTCTGGGTGTCAGACTCAGGCGAACAAAAAGCAAATCACAAGGTCAATTTAGTCTTTTTGGGAAAGCCACGCACCCACCGCGGCTACTGCCGGGGACACAAGCACCGGGAGCACCGCTGCCCATCCTCCAACACCGGTACCAACACCGGCCCCGTCCCTCCCTCCCCTCGCCGGCCCCAACCCCGCAGGCGGCGCAGGCCCGGAGGGGTCACGGCCGCACCGCCCCGGGAGCACAGCCAGGCCGGGCGGCGGACAAAGCACGGGGCAGCCTGGCGGGACCTGGGGGTGTCCCCGGGGCGGAGGGAGAGCGGGCCGCGGGGGGAAGCGCCGGGCCGGGCCCCACCTGGTTCAGCGMGGCGCCATCGCCGCTCTCATGGCAACGCGGCCCCGCCGCGCAGGCGCGACCGCTCCGCTGGCCCCGGGGCGCCTGCGCGGGGCGGCCCCGGCCCCGGCCCCGGCCCGGACACCGACACCGGCCCCGGGCGGGGAGCGGCAGCGGCTCGGCCCGGCCATGGCAGAAACGCTGCGGCCCTTCCGCCTGCGCGGGTGCGGCAGCCCACAGAAGTTCGGSGTGGCTGCCGGGAGCCTGCGCGGGTTGCTGAGGAAGGGCTGCCGGCTGCTGCAGGTGCGGGGCGGGCTGGACCGGGCTGCGGACGGTGCGGGATGGGACGATACCAGGCTGGGATGCCGCTTATAGATGCGGGGCGGATCTGCCGATGCTGGACGGGACCGGGAGTAGCGGGTGCCGCAGCTCCGGGCCGGGGCTGGAGCTGCCCGCCGAGACGCGTGGGGAGCTGCAGCCTCTGCGGTCGGGGCCGCCCGGAGCCGGGGTCTCTCCCGCCCGGAGCCGGGGTCTCTCCCGCCCGGAGCCGGGGTCTCTCCCGCCCGGAGCCGAGGTCTCTCCCGCCCGGAGCCGGGCTCTCAGCCGCCCGTGGGGCAGCTTCCCTTGGCAGGCAGCCGCCTCTGCCTCTACGAGGACGGCACGGAGCTGACCGAGAGCTACTTCCGAGCGCTGCCGCCGCAGACGGAGCTGGTGCTGCTGGGCCCCGGGGAGAGCTGGCGGGGCTGTGAGTGCGGGGCCGGGCGGGGGGCGCGGGGGCAGCGCCGGCCCCCAGGGCTCAGCCGGTGCCGCCTCACCTGCCCCAGGTGCCAGCGACATCGAGCGGCTCCTGGCCGCGTTCTGCAGCCAGCAGGGCGCTGTGGTGGAGGCTGCGCGGAGGCTGCTGACGGACGAGCGGGCTCCCCACAGGCAGAAGTTGCTGGCGGATCTCATCCACAACCTGAGCGAAAATATCCTGGCCGAGGACAAGGAAGACGACAAGAAATGGTTTGAAGGTGCGTTTGTTGCCCTAGGAAGCTGCTACGGGACTCACGGGTTTTGCTCTGCTCTGAAAAGTCACTTCTGTCAGTTTTTAAAGCAAAGTTTGGGAGCTCTTCTGGCTGATGGGACTGGGGACTTGGTCAGGGCTTTAGTTATCCCTTCCATTAGCACCTGTCTTTAGGTTTCTTTAAAGTACATGCACATTTAGTATCTAAAGCTAAATGTGTTAGTAGATTAGTATCAGAGCTAAATTTTTTTTTTAATGGTGTTCCCTACTGGCTTAATAAAGATAGCTCTGGAATGCCTCTCCCCCATTAATATAAATCTGCATTTATGATGTTTTAATGAYTTGCTAATAATATATGGATAACTGGGACATCTCTGCCAGCTTTATGTTCTCTTTGCAAGTCTCCCTTCCCATTCCCAAGCCTTTACTGCAGTTCCCCAACAACTGTTTTCCTTTCACAWTTTCTTGGTGTTCTACATATACAGAGTAACAAGAAACATAACAATACCAGCTCCTGCTCTCTCAGCAGATGCTCTACAGCATCCTTTTAAGGACTTAAGAGCAGGGTAGTACTGAACCAGTAAAACAAAAATGGGAAATTAAAAAACCTGTGCAACTTGAGTTAGTGGAAAGCCAGCATGAACTCCCAGCTGGGCAGGAGCTGTGCTGAGGTATAAAATAATCTCATTCCCTCCAGGGTTGGAGTCTCGGTTCAAGAACAAATCCAGCTACCTGCGGCATAGCTGCGAGAGCAGAATGCGGGGCTACATGAGAGAGGTAAAAGTTTCTGTTGAAGTAACTTACGTCAAGCTGTAACAGTTATTCTGTAGCTGCAGGAATATAAAGTATTTCTACAATTGTGATTGTAGAAGACCTCAGGCTGCCACAGGAACCGAGGAGTGATTGCTGGGTTTCCCCCCTCTAGGTYACTGGTTTTATTTCAAACGTTCATCCTTCAGCACGAGATGCCTACAGAGCGATAATCGACCTGATGGCAGATAAACTGAAATCTGTGAAGTACAACGGGTGCTACTTTGACAGAAGGGAGAAGGAGGAGACAGCACGCCTGTGCACTGCAGAGGGGTGGTTCTCCTGTCAGGTACCTGCAGCCTTCCTGAAGAATCATGGAATGGTTTGGGTGGGAAGGGACCCTAAAGATCATCTCATTCCACCCCTGCCATGGCAGGGGCACCTTCCACTGGCCCCTTTTGCTCCCAGCCCCATCCAACCTGGCCTTGGACACCTCCAGGGATCCAGGGGCAGCCACAGCTCCTCTGGGCACCCTGTGCCAGGGCCTCCCCACCCTCACAGGGAGGAATTTCTTCTGTATATGTGACTTAAGCTTCCCCTTTTATCAGTTTGATCCCATTCCYCCCTCAACATCAGAGGAAGGAAAGAGCTGCCTGGGTGCAGTGCCAGGCTGGGGGGATGTGGGTGCAGGWTCTCTAGCATGTGGCAGGACCCCTCTGGGGTGACAAGTGTGACACCTTTCACAGGGACCTTTTGACAGAGATGACTGCCCGTGTAAGCATTCCATCAACCCCTACAGCAACAGGGAAAGCAGGATCCTCTTCAGCACCTGGAATCTCGACCACATGTACGTACAAAGTGTTAATCCAGACCTACCTGCTTTGTGGCCTTCAGCTTCGCCAGAAAGGTTCAGCCTCAGTCCCTTCCCCCTGCTGTGCAGTCAGCTCTGCTGTGAATATGTGGTGAGAAAAGGTGCTGGGATGCTGCAGCTGCTGTGAGAACAAAACCCTGAAGACAGATGAAATGCTGCCTCTCATTAGCTGCTTTGCTTCTGTGCAGATTTTCTGTGTGTGGAAGCAAACCCCTCCTCACTGCGCTATCCGTGTGAATTCTCCTCTCCAGCAAAATCCCCTCTGAACCATTTCAAATGTTGGTGTGAAGCAAACAAGATTTGCTAAACTAATTTCCTTGGGGGAAAAAAATCATATGCCCAGTAATGGAGAAAGAATTCCAGTTCTGCCTAGCTCTGAAAGGAAGATGGAGGCTTGATTATTCTGAAAAAAAACCCTCCTGATGGCAATATTGTCTTCTCTTTTGTGTCCCCAAGAATTGAGAAGAAACGTGCTGTTGTCCCAGAACTGGCAGAAGCTGTCAAAACACGAGACGGGAGAGAAGTGAACTGGGAATACTTCTATCAGCTGCTGTTTACCCTGGATAATTTAAAACTCGTACATATTGCTTGCCATAAGAAAACCAATCATAACCTCAGCTGTGACAAAACCAGAATTTACAGAAAGAGGAAGCAAACCCAGGAGATTTCCTAGTGCTGTCTCTGGAAGGGACCTGCTGCTTTTTTCAATCATGTCAATCTGTTGTTTTTAAATAGCTCCAATTTCTTAAATAAGAACTATTTGAGAATCCCTGGCACAAGAGTGGCTGGGTAACCCAACCAGGGCCTCACAAAGCACACTCCCAATATCCCATTTAATTCTCTTCTCCTGCCTTCCCACTCCTTACAAGCCTCCCTYAAATCAAGCTCAAATCAAGTGTGAGAAAGGTAGAAAATGAACCAGAGGCTGACTCTGACTCTACCCTGTCATCTCTGGCCAGCATTGACCCAAAACTCACAGTACACAGAAATGAAACTTGGRCAAAACATTTTTTACAAACTAACCTGCAGGGGCCCATAGACTCCTATTCCTCTGGAGATTAAGCCAAACAAAGAAGGATTTAGGATCATGTTTTATCTKTGCCTTTTGCAGGTAGCTTCAGGAATGCCAAAGGTGGTTCAGCAGCAGAGCTGCCACCTCACCTGTGCCAAACTCCTGCCCTCATCCCCACCTGCCCCTTTGCCATTGCTTCAGATGTGCATCTCCTAGAAAGAAGAGCAAGCCCATGAGTTTGGGTTTTTTTTGCTTTTTCCACCTTTGTTTGCCATCTTCCCTGCTGATTTCCCTCTCCTTTCTAACACTTTCTGCCTCCAGCTTGAGTTTTACTTGATGCACTGCCAGAAAGGGCAGCTATAATGATCATGTTTACAGTAATGTTTACCCACTGCCTCGGAGAATTGTTTTGGTAAAACATTTCCTACCTCAGGCAACARATCAGCAATAGTTCAATTTTTTACTTGAATTTTTTTTTAATACCAACTGATAGCAACTGAACTTTTGGGATTGTCAATGTAAATCGTGTGAACATTTTAAATAAAAAAATGCCCCCACATCTGTGTGTGTGTGAGTACGTGAAGGTACACGAGACATTAATCAGGTGTGATAGAGCATGAAGGGAAATGTGTTTATGAATTGAGCACCAGCTACTTACTGCTCTGTAAATAACTAGAAAAAGCTCTATTTTCCCCTCATAGTGTTGGTCCTAGACCAGTTAGTCCACATGAAATTGTGTGGAAATGATATTTCTGCCCAAGCCCCAAATTACTGGGTCTTGGAAGCTTTGCTACATAGAATATTGATTTACTTTAAACAACAAACTCAGTCCCCTTCCAAGCAGTGCAATCTGAAAAGCAAGGAGGTGCATTTTTAACACAGGATTTCTAATTCCACTGCAGGCACTTTATCCTTCCAGCTTCCCCTCCTGCACTGTTTGACACTGGGGAGGCACTGGCAGGATTCTGGTGACAAACCCAGTGTCACCTGTGTGGCACGTGTCCCCCAAACTGAAAATGCGTTCTGCAAGTGAAATGAATGTCTGTGTGTGAAACTGTTTGCTAGAAAGAGCCAGCAGCAAACACAGCACTGAAGGAATGCTGGGAGGAGCTGCTGCAACACAGAGCTGGGCTGGAACTATGAATATGCAATTAAAAAAATCTGGATTTTTCCGTGTTACAGAATTAGAGTGAAAAGGAGCCAAGAAATATCTTTGACAGAAACAATGCATCAGCTGGAGTGGAAATGGGAATGCATTACCATGCCATGCATATGCAATTTGTTTGCCTTACAACTTTTGAATGTTTAACAAGCTCTAGCTGTAGAAATTAATATTTATTTAAACCATCTGCTGATAACATTTTCTCTCTATTTTTAGAAACATAGAAGGAACTATAACAATAAATATCTAGAAGCTTATTGCATAATCACACTTTCAAAGAAATATTCCCACAAACACTGGGTGAATTAACAGTTCCTGGAATTGGCTGAGGTTGCTCCTTTTGTTTTTTTGAACATGCAGAGGGGGCTGCCCCACAGCCTCAGCAATCTTCCCCTGTCTATCAAATCCAAGGGAAGGTATTTGTTGTGTATCACCACCAAAGCATTCGTTTCCAAAATCCCTGCTGGAAASCAGTTGGAAATCAACAGAGGACAACACTTAGAGCAGCAGGTGGAGGGAGGAGGCAGCACCACGGGGTGGGTGTTTGGGGAGCTGACATGCAATGAAAACGTGCTGAACTCGCAGAGATGAGCACACTGAATCCACTCTGACAGCCTGCATTTCATTTTGCCAGCAGAACTGYGTTTTAGAGGTTTAATTGGTCCTGGGTTAGGTGTAAACAACCCACACAAAGAAGACCTTTGACCTTCTTTGTACCAGGGAGTGAGTTGGCTCCTTTATTRCCTGGATGCCACAGACACTGCAGAATTAAAAAAAAAAACAACCTTGCTCTAGCATCCTTTTCTTGACTATTTTGCAAAAAAAAGGAGTGAAACCAAATATTTTCCCAAGATAGAGGCTCAAATTTACAAAAAAAGCCATAAGAACTTCTATATTCCCTGGGKTTTTTTGTTAAATATCTGTGGTAAAGTGCTCAATTATATTTTATTTCCAAACCACTGAAAACTCAGTGTTTGCCCCAGATAATAACTGGAATACTGTATCTGCCAATTCCAGGAAAACAAACTCTCCCAATTCTCTCCCTGAGAAAAGGCAAACAGACACYTCATGTTACTGACACAGCCATTGCCATGTGGTCACAAAGAGAAAGAAGAAGGGTTTGTTTACAGTCTGTTGTTAGACATCATCCTCTTCCTCCTCCTCTTCATCATCTTCCTTTGCAATGAAGTGGAGCTTCCTGGCTTCTCGCCTGCTCCTCGTCACACTCGGGAGCACAACTGCTGGGAGGTGCTGGAGGGAAAAGATCAAATCAACAAGGAAAGCCTGTGGAGACAGATCTCCTACTCTACTATCTCCCATCCTCCCTCAGCTGACACAGGAACCAACCCTTTGAGCAGTGGCACAAAGCTAAAGCTGTGGGGCTTGGAGGGGAGTCTGCCCAAACCAGACCCATGGGCACTCTCTGGGCTGGCATTCCTTCCACTGGTGTGAGGAGGACTGGCAGAGGGCAAAGGGTTCCCTAAACAAATCCTCACTAAATACCACAAGAAACATCTAAAAGGTGGCAGCATCACTTGCCCCGAAGTTATGCTTGTTAAAGAGATTCAAATGTAAAGCTCTGGCCCTTAGGTCAGTTCAAAAGCTGAGGTAGACAGAAACCAGTTCCCATTCCAAACAATCCCAATGCAGCAGGGCTGGAACTGSGTGATTTCTAAGATCCCTCCAACCCAAGCTGTTCTATGATTCTGTCAAGAACCAAAGACCAGCAAAAATCTATTTTGCCAACAATATTTTGTCTCCATAAGGATGTTATCAGTAAAAATAYCTATCTCATGGAATCGGACTAAAAAGTCTAAATAAGAAAGATTTTACACCTGAAATTAATTCAGCTGGGCAAGTAATTTCATCTCAGATGAAGACRGTTCTATCTGGGGTACAGGGCCCAACAATACTGGCCAAATTCACCAAGAGTTTTGAGGCAMATTTTAAGCAGACCAGGGCTGGGTTCTAAAGCAGGAACAGACTCATCATCTCACCAGCTCAACATCTCCAAAGAACCGGTGCACTGGCATGGGCTGGTTGCTGTCCTCATCCGAGAGGCCACTGCTGTGCTCCAGGAACATCAGCCTCCGTGGGCACTCCGTGTCCTCCGAGGTGGCCCCATCAAAGCTCCCACAGCTGCTCTCCTCCTCACTGAACACGTGACAGTGGTGCAGATATCCACTCGTTTTTAATGGAGCACCGCTGGATTTCACCRTGTGCGGCTCCTGAGAAACACCATGCTCCTTCTCCTGCTTCCCTTCATCAGCCTCTGGAATGCTTTCATCTTTTTTYTGTTGGATTATACTGCTGTCTCTTGGATCTTCTGAACCTCCATCCTCATCAGATGTTTTAGGTGTTTCCCCCAGTGCAGCAAGGTTTCCACTTTCACATGTGAGTCCCTCCAGCTCTGATTTTAGATTGCTTTCTTCGTATTTCATCCTCTTTGCAGGTTGTCCTTCAACAGCTTCATGTGATGAACACTGTTAGAAAAAAAAGACAAGATCGTAAAGCTCACTTGAAATAAAGAATAAAATCACCTCCTCTCTTTACTTGCAAAGGAACAGAAGGGTTCCATCATACAAGTGGCATTTTGATCCAAGCCTTCTAAGAAAAGTAATTAGTATAAAGTACATTTAAAGAGAGGAAAAGAGGAGCAGACAGCTTACATAAACCACAACATACAGTCCATCACCAGCAAGAGAAAAACACTTGTCTCAGAGAATAAACTAGCACCGTAAGAGGTCAATCACCATGTTCCTATTTTCTCAAGGCTGATGCTAACGRGAATTACTGTGCCAGGCCTGTCATCACCCAGCACGGCAATCGGCTAAATCTGCTCCGTATTTCTGCACCGGCACAAACAACGTCGTGGGAGGAGCGGGAACGGCTATAAATTAACTTCAATTCTCCTGATAATTCCCACATGATGACGCTGAAATTGTAGCTGTTAATAATCACCTGGGATCTCCCCACTCCGACCGCCCGGCCCCGCGGCCTTTCCCTCTCACACCATCCCACCTGGCCCCGTCCCTCCTACCGGGCTCGCCGTGTCGGCTGTTTCCCCCGCGGGCTGTGCGGGTTCGGCTGCCGGGGCCGCCTCCGCGGAGCGCCGGGCCCGGTGCCGTGGCTGTGGCCGGGCCGGGTGAGCGGGGCCGCGGGTGTCCGAGCGCCTCCGGCCCCGCGCCCCGCCGCCCGCCGCCATCTTGGGCCGCGCGCGGGCCCGCGCTCGCCATCTTGTGGAGCTCCGTTCAGGAACCGCGGGGCGAGCGCGGGCACCGGGCACCGACAAAGGGCTTCGGGCAAAGGGCAGCCTCGTCCCACCAAGCGAGGGTGGGGAGCCCACGGTCCTCACACGCCGCAGCCCCTCAGACATAGCAGCCCCTCTCACAACGGAGCCCCTCATACGCCGCGGCCCTTCACACACTATAGTCCCTCACACACCGCAGCCCCTCACACACAGCAGTCTCTAGCTTGGACCACAGACAGCATCACCTTAATAAAGCTTTGGCAAAGTGAGCACAAAGCAGCTCGTCACAGGTCACACAATGCAGTGGGTTGGAAGMGACCTTGAAGATCATCCAGCCCCACTCCCTGCMATGGCAGAGACACTTCCASTATCCCATCTTGCTCCAAGCCCTGCCCAGCCTGGCCTTGAGCACTTCCAGGAATGGGGCAGCCACAGCTTCTCTGGGCACCCTGTGCCAGSGCCTCTCCACCCTCACAGCCAAGAATTTCTTCCCAATATCCAATCTAAACCTATTCTCTATCAGTTTAAACCYATTCCTCCTTGTCCTGTCACTACCTGCTTTGGTAAGCAGTCTTGCCTCATCTTTCCTATAAGTTCCCTTCAAGTATTGGAAGGCTGCAATTACAGTTTCTGAAGGACCTCCCTCCCAGCTGCTTGGGGAAAAACCGAGCCCCATCCTGCCTGGGAGCTATGTAGCTTATAAACATTTGAAATCGTTTKCTTCCCATTGTGTCTCACTCTGGAGCAGTGCTCGCTCCCATTCAAGACGTGGTCGAAGAGTTATTATTCAGATGTTCTTCTCTCTGCTTTCCACAGCCCTCAGGGAACAAATTATGTCAGTAACTCAAATCCCTCTTTAACTTCAAGGACTCTGAGGGTAGCAGATGAATTTCTGTGTAGTAAAGCACCCAGATTTAAGTACATAATTATCCTGTCTGATGTTCCCAGAGAGGTGCTGCGGGGAGCGATGGCAGGTACCGGTACCCTGACGGCCACGTCCCCACGATGGGGCCCGCGGGCTCCATCCATCACATTAAACACAGCTCCTTCTCCAGTTAATTCAGTGCTTTGGGGATGCTGTGGGGATTTTTATAATTCTGTCCATCTGAGGGCACAGGAGCTTGTTTCTTTATAGCAGCCTTTAATGTTCTTGCTCATTGCAGAGTTATCCCACGAGTCTCAGTGGTACCTGTGCTCCTCCATCCAGCTTGGCTGATTAAATGCTTGTCCGTTCAGCCTGGCCTTAAAAAACAGAAGCAACAATTTAAATCGCAGAAATAAGTGGCAAGACTGTACCTATGGGGATATTCAAGAAATATATTTTTTCTCAAAAGTATAAAATCTCCCAGTTAAACCATGCAGGTTTGGAGACTCGCCTGCACGTTGTTGTGCAATTTCCTGCGGTGCTCAGGGTCCGTCTATGCTTTGTTCTCCAGGTGAAATAATTCATATTCTTCTCCAAAACCTCCTTGACTTGCTCCACTCTCTCACAGTCTTGTTGCTTGCAGCCATGGAATACAGATGATTGTTTTTATTAGGCAGTGAAAACTTATACTGTCTTGTAAACAGCCGCAGACTAAAGCTGGCTGAAAAGCAGCATTTCTGCAGCTGGAAAACGTGGTTCTTGTKTTAATTTCCACAACAAACTGAAAATAGTAAGGAAAATTTAATTCTAATAAATACTTTTCACAACACTGTATGCTTCTGGGGTTTTATGCCRCTTTGGAAAGCTGGTGTGACTGAGCACTGAGAAGGGGGTGGCAAAGCCCTGAGCATTCCCATGGCCTTTGGTGACCTGATGTGGGGTGAGGTACAACTACARGCACATGAGGCTCTGTGGAGTGGCCTTGGACCAAGGGTGCAAAGAACACAGCAGCTTAGATGGAGCTGGGATGGCAGGGCTCCWTCCAGAGCTCTCATGTCACACTCTCCCTATTCCCTCCTTTAACCACGTTGTTTTGGGGGCAGGTAGTGACAATTTCACAGCTTCAGATGTTGCTGCATATTCTGAAATACGGTTGAGATAAAAACTGTCACATAGCGCAGGAAGCGCCCGGGAGAGACTGTGGATCCCTCTGAGATCCATCCCCGTCTCARCAGCAGTGACTCCCAAGTGACTTGAAAGGCAACAGGGGGACTGCCAACAGCCAACAGCCCTCTGAGAGAATCAGAGCAGCACGAGCTATTTACATTAAAACCACATTTCCACATAAAAGGGGGCTTATTCTCCATATTAAAAAAATGGGTTATGTTAGAATCTGTTGTCTAAGTAGGCAGGGAAGAAAAAATAAAAAGAGGGTTTTGTGAGCTCCGTCGTTCCTGTGAAAACTGGCGGCTCTGCAGCAGCAGCTGATGAGCTTATGGAGCAGGAAGGGAGAGCCGGGCTGTGAAACTTGATGTGCAAATGAGCTTCTTGCAGCACTTGTCTCTGCGCCTGTCACTTGCACCAGTGTCCCTGTCTGTTATAATCCTCCCAGTTCATTTGGCTAAACATGACTGACATGCCAGGGACAGCAGCCAAAAAAAATGTTGCCTGTAAACATGCTGGCTGTTAACTGTTGACTGTGAGGTCTGTCATACTGAACAGCCATCCATCAGGAGCGCTGGCTGGCCTTTTCCTGCCACCGAAAAGGTGGGTGGGGTTCAAGTGGCTGAATTCTTTCTGGGGAGAAAGCAGGAGGAAGATTCACTTCTCAGTAACCAGGACCAGGAGCCTTGCTCCCTGCTGCATCCTTCTGGCTGCCTCCTCTGCCTCCTCAGCAGGAAGAGTTGGTCTTGTGTTGAAGATTTGAAGAAAAAATGTTTAGCTGCTGTTCCCTTCCATCACATGGTGTTGTCATGCCAGCTCAGGTAATGTTGGTGAGAATTGAGGCTGGATGGGGCTCTGAGTAACCTGGTCTAAGGAAGGCGTCCCTGCCCATGGCAGGGAGTTAGAACCAGGTATCTTCAAGGCCCCTTCTAAGCCAAACCATGATTCTATGGACTGCCGTTTTGGGCTCCCAGAGGCACAGTGTCCTGGGAAATTATCTAGGAGTCAATACCCCATCTAGAACTGAAATTCTCAAGGATCTGCAGCCCTCTGATGCAGCTGCCCTGAGCACTGCTGACCCGAGGACCTTTGCACCACTCACATGGAATAAACTCCTCATTTCCATCACAGAGGAGTGCTCACATCAGGAGCTGGTGAGCCTTGACACGGAAATCACAGGCAATTTACAGTACATAATGAAACTTTATGCTTGCCATGTGAGAAATCTCTTTGAGTCTTATTTTGGATTTCTAGCAAGTGTTTTATCAACGACCAAACATGGAAARGCAGTATCTGAAGAAATTAATTAACACGACAGAGCTGTACGTGGGCTTTGTGAGAAAGAGCAACAAAGAGGAAACCTGTGACATTCATTAATGACAAACCATAAGGAACATCGGAGAACAGCGAGTGCAGAGAGCCCRGCCCAGCCTGGGGGGTTGCAGTACCTGTCTGAGGGGCTGTTTGGGACTGGGCTTCCTGTGATGGGTACAGCTGGAGCCCTGCCAGGACTCTGCCCCAAACCCTTGCCTGGAGTCCTGCTGCTCATGCTCTTRTCCCCCTGCTACTGATGCGCTTTTTGTAACCATCTCTAATGKTTACCTGGCAAATCCTTCCCAAGGCACCTCCAAACACTGCCCAGTGAATTCCGCCTGCCTCAGGTCTCCTGCCCTCCCTAAGCCCCTCTTGCCCCTGGCATATTGATTTTTAAAGTGTTTCACGGACCACAAGTAAATCTCTCCCAGCACAAAGCGTCTCACTGGGTCCAAATCCTTACCTTTGCTCCAGGAGACTGATTACAAGGATTTTAATGATTTCCTGGCAACTTGGGCTGGCTGTTAAAAAGCATCAGCTACAGAAACCTTTTCCTGGCTCAATTTAACCGCTGCAGTAACTGTAGCCGTGGGAACAGCCGCTCCCGCCCCTCCGCTTCCCGCTTTGTTACGTCGCTTTGCTACAGGCTCTAATTAGGCTTTAATTAGGGTTCCGTTCCCATCGAACTTGCCGGCCGGGGCAGCAGCTCGGGCTCAGCCGCCGCCCGACGCTGGGGGTCAGTGTGAGACCGGCGGTGCGACCGCGCCGCTCGTGGGCTCGGGGACACAGGGGACACGACGGGACACGGGGGACACGACGGGACACGGGGGACACGGGGGACACGGCGGGACACGCAGGGTGGGCGGCACGGGGAGATACGCGGGAACGTGGCGAGATAAAGGATGTGGGAGGGACAAGGAGTTCTCTCCGTTCTCGTGGGAGAGGCTCAGCCCCCACCACGCCTGTCTGCCTTCCTGCCAGGAGCCCAAATCAGGGAGGCACAGGATGGTTGGAGCTGGAGGGGCKTTAAGGCTTATCCCGTTCCGACCCCTTGCCATGGGCAGGGACACCTTCCACTATCCCAGGTTGCTCCAAGCCCTGTCTAGCCTGGCCTTGGRCACTTCCATGGAWGAGGCAACCATAGCTTCTGTCAGAAACCTGTGCCAGTGCCTCACCACTCTCACAGTGAGGGAAGAATTCTCACAGGGAAGAWTTTCTCCCTAAAATCAARTCTATATTTCCCCTCTTTTAGTTTAAAGCCATGGCCYCTTGTCCCATCACTCCATGCCCTTGTCCCTTGTCCTCTCCAGCTCTTCTGGAGCCCCTTTAGAGACTGCAAGGGGTTCTAAGGTCTCCCCAGAACCTCCTGTTCTCCAGGCTGGATACCCCCAGTTCTCCCAGCCTGTCTCCRTGGGAGAGATGCCCAGATTTTGCCTGGTTGCTTTGCTAGGCACCCCAGGGAGCTGGAGCAGTTGTGTTCTGCAGCTCTGAGTGTGCTGCTCCCAGCTGGAACAGGGCATCTCAGGAACAAACAGCTTCTCTCTGTTTCCTCCAGTTYCCCCGCCTGCAGGTAGCTGAGCCTGGTCCTGGCATTGCCACCCTGCCCAGCTGTCAGAGGGACAGGCTGGGAACACCRTACTCAGCAAGGCTGAACTTCATCCAAAAGCTGAGCCCAGGCTGCTCTCAGCATAATTTGCCTAGTTAGATTTAAAATAATARTAATTTAAAAATGCCCTTCCTCTGTCCTACATGCCAGTGAACATCAGGCTCACCGAGCCCCAGCCCGATTTTCCACCAGTGACAGGTAACATTTTGGTGAGTGTT
This sequence comes from Cardinalis cardinalis, assembly GCA_014549065.1. Taxonomy (NCBI): domain Eukaryota; kingdom Metazoa; phylum Chordata; class Aves; order Passeriformes; family Cardinalidae; genus Cardinalis; species Cardinalis cardinalis. The sequence goes on from JACDOX010000236.1 coordinate 225,006, forward strand.
GTACATTATTTAACACCATATCTTTGGGGAGATAAAAATTCTTTGAGTGAATGCAAGTGTCTTCTCTACACACCTGACAAGGATGGAAGCGGCTGTTTTACACAAGGCTCATTAAATATAAACCCACCATGTTGATTTCAGCATCTTAAATTACTTAAGCCAATGTAATGGGATAAATATTTGATGGTGAATTTTATTAAATTTCCACCACTATTATGTTACTGCTAAAAATATAAAGATTTCTTTTAAGCCTGCTTGGTGGTCTCCAAAGGCAGATGATTGGAAATCTGACTCAAAACCTGCCTGCAGGGATTGCTTTGGGGGTGGGAGTGAATTATCTCCTTCCCTCTGTCCTCTGCAGGTAACGGCAGATTCTTCCTGCTCCYGTCAGGATTAGTCAGTCCCTGAAAATAGCGACAGTATCCCGGGCCAGGCCCCGGGCTGTGGGSGGCACACAGCCGAGGCTGTGCCCACCAAGGGTGGCTCTGCACGGGATAACCCTTGGGAGCAGTGAGGGAGGGCAGGGAGTGTCCCACAGGAGGGTGACTGCGGGGCGGCTGCTTGCAGATGTTGATCGGRTTTGATCTCAGCATCCTGTTTGTCTCCTCTCCCAGCTCCTGCGCTTTGTAGCTCTGCTTAGAAGGCAGAATGGAACAGAAGTATTGTGGTGTGGTGGGAAACCACCCGAGAAATGAGCGCCTGCGCAAGCTGTGCRTGTGCCCCAAATCTGGAGGGGCTGGGGCGCTGCCCCCTCTGAGCTGGTGGTGTGGTGTGGGCTGGGGTCACCTCAGTGAGCACTCACAGCCRCTCTGCCAGCCATGAAGAAAGGGAAATCCACCGAGGCACTGAAAAGAGGACATCACCAGSATGTTTTTAAACCCTGATTTGACAAAATCCTACCAGATTTTCTCTCATTAGCACTTGCCTCTGAACACAGCTTGAGGTGAGACCTACCTTTCAGCAGAGCTGTGGCCYACACCAGAGCCCCATCCCAAAGTGCTGCCCCGTGAATCAGTAGCACATCTCGAGTCAGAGCACAGCAAGTTGTGCAGTCCTGAGTCTATAAATATTTCTGTTTGCCTTTGAAAGGATTGCTGCACAGTGGCACTTTCTCCCTGTCACATAATTAACTCTTGCTCACTTTCTGTCACTTGTCTTGCAATAATTCAATACGTAAAGTTTAAAACCCCTCAACAATTTAATTCTTGGCATATAAGAGTTGCCARTTTCTGGGCAGAGGAAATCTCCCAGGACAGAGCTGATCCAAGCAAAGGCATGTGCCCACGGATGAGCACCTGAGATGGAGAAGGCAGCTGGGCCAGGTGGCATTTTCTTAGCAGAGCAAGAAGCCATCAGCATTTTCCTGAAGAGGTGTCTCTTTCCCTGGTATCCTACAGGAGGGGGAGTTTAAGCCACTGCAGGAATCTCATCACAGTTCAGTAGCTCCCTGAATTAAAAAAGGATAATTACAGCTGAAGCACCCTGGAGCAGGGCCATGGAACAGGCTATTGAGGTCAGTCTCTCGTCCACTCTCACGACTTCTTTCAGAACCAGAGCAAACTGTGCCAAAAGATCCCCACTTGGATTTATTTCTTTTTACCACTGGTTCTCAGTGCCAGAGGTTACGTGTAAAGAGCTGTAACTGCACCTCAGAGAGGACCTTCTACCACGGGGGATCCTCAGACAGCATCTATCTTCAAAAGAGCAGGAAAAAACAATCAGAGGAGACATGTTCTGTTCATGCAACAGCGAGCAATATTGTTCCATTGGTAGGAATCACGCTAGGACAGCGGCTCCAGTGGCCCGGTGCGGCGCGCTCTTACGCATTCCTTCCATCTGGGGACTGCAGTGCAACAGGAGCGATTCCCTTATCAGCCCTGGGAGGCTCCGGTAATGAACCCACATCCTCATTACAATCTGCTTAAGTACTTCCTACATCAGGTATTGCCTCCATCAAGCACCGCTGCTGATCTCCTGTGTCCCGACTCTTTTGAAGCAGGTTTTCCAGGAGCAGCTCCATTACACSATGCCACAGCTCTGAGTCATCTCCCACCTCTCCACAGGGCCGGCTGCGTGCCTTTGTCATCCACACTGCTTGCATCCCGCACAGAAGATGTCACACAACTGTCCAGACACCGTCCCAGTGTGTAATAGCTGCTCTTCAGAGACAGATTAATCATGTAAGCAGAGAAAGACTTCAGCCGGGCACTCCTGCTCAAGCAGCACATTTCTAGGGCTCTTTTCTGCATGAACTGATAGTGCTCAGTGCTTAACACAGAGTCAGAATTTAAAAACTGCCCAGGAAGAGGGTTTAGRGCTCGGAGTGTTCTAATAACGCTGTCACAGAGCCAGAAACTTGACTGCCACATCTTCCTGTCCCTTTCTGTACTTCTTCCTGGGGCAGAGGGGTGGCTGGTGTAATACCAATCCTCCCAGCTTCCAGTAGAAGTGCCTTGGTTTCTTCCTACCATTATCTTAGGTTATTTCCTTCACTACATGACCCTTGCTGGTTATTCTTTGCAGCTAAAAATACCTGCTCCTCACATGTCCGTCTGGTGGGCAGGAGCTGCCGCTGGAGTGCCGGGGATGTTGTTTTGACACTTTGATTTGATCCGAGGACACACGAATAGAAAGCCACCAGTGAATAGAAGAATAAATCTGTGTGTTCCTTGCTGTCACTTCAACTAGAAAGCAAAGCTGGCAGCTCTCGCTCTTCAGGGAATCTGAGATTATTTGGACAAAGGTTTCCCCGTGGGTGGCACACTCACAGGAACAAAGGAGCAGGGTTCACAGGAGGAACATGTGTCCTGCAGCCAACATGATCAAAAGCAAGCCCTGGAACCGTGTGTACACCGGGCTGGGTAGGAGAGATTGAACAACAATCAGGTGCACAAGAAACCCATTCAGAGAGAGGGTTCKGAGGGAATTGAAACAAGCGTTGGCCCTGCTTCATCTGCAGACAATAGCACTGTTTAAAGAGAAACTCCTACACTGTGTGGCTGTGCTTTTGTTATCCTGTTTAATAGGAAAAGAAGTAAACCAAGTTCCTAGGCAGTGCCCAGGAAGTTGGTGGGTAACTTACCTGTGCACTACTGGCATGGTTTCCATGCCCATCCATATGCCAAGGTTTGTCATTGTTTGTCTATGTCCTGCCAAAACTCAGCCACATCACCAGAAACTTCTGCTCTTGCGCTTAACTTGGTGCATTTTGCTATCAGAAATGTTTCAGGATAGATTTTAGTGGAGGGGGGAGAGAGAAAGCACTAACCCCTGCTCTGGCCAGCTTGGAGCATCCTGCACTGCTCCAGGGGCCAGAGACAGCAGCACTGTCAAGTGTGCACCTCACTGTCCCACCTGCAGACCTCCTATCCCACCTGCAGACCTCCTGTCCCTCCTCCCAGACCTCCTATCCCACCTGCAGACCTCCTGTCCCTCCTCCCAGACCTCCTATCCCACCTGCAGACCTCCTGTCCCTCCTCCCAGACCTCCTATCCCACCTGCAGACCTCCTGTCCCTCCTCCCAGACCTCCTATCCCACCTGCAGATTGCCCATTCCACCTTCCAGACACCGTCAGGCTCTTCTCCACMTGCATCAGAGCCAGCGGAGCTGCTCTGGCCCTGGAAGTGAGCCTGGCCCAGTGCCAGCCAGCATCCATGGCAGGGTGATCCTCTCTGTGATGGATTTCTTCCAGCAAGGGAAAGCAGTGCGGTGCCCCTTGTTGCTCACACACAGCTGAACACCGGCTTCTCCTCCYCTCTGTGCTCTCCAGAGACAAACTGCTCTGGCCAAGAAGGCAGAGCAGGCTGGAGCAGCCCCTGCATCTCGCTGTTCCCTGGGGACAGCACGGTTTTCACCACTGCTGAYGTTCCTGCTGTGCTGCCAAGGTCGAGCTTCCCTGGCTCCGTGTGCAGCTTCCCCGCGCGACCCGCGGCCGGCTCTGTGTTTGTGGCTCCGCGGTTCTCGGGGCTCTCAGGGCTGCGTGCTTTGGTCACAGTCCTGCGTGGGGGACAGGCACATCCCTCGGCTTTGTCCTCACGCTCAGCAACCACCCTGAAGGAAAAAGCCCTGAAGAAGTGCCTAGGTTGCATCTTTAGGCAGCGGAACTGTACAGGTGTGCACTTCCAGAAGTACTGCAGACAAGAGTTTATTAGATTCCACTAGCATGGCAACTGCTGCATTACAGATGCCRGAGTCTTTGGAAGGAAGCCAACCACCAGTTTCTCAAGGAAAATTTTATCACCATTGGGCTGTGCTGAGYGAGGATTCTTCTCCTCAAAGCAGGGAGAGCTGGGCGGGAGGAGGAGAGGGGCCACCACAGTCAAGTTGAAGCAATTCTTTCTTCTGTAGTTTAATCCTCTTCCCTCCCCTTGACACTCAGTTTATTTAATTGCRGAGACAAGATGCATTGCTTTCCTGAGGGATTGTGGGAGAATATTTGTAATCCAAGGGCTGTAATTGAACTTGGTAATAATAATTATACTTCTCTTCATTAATATGTCTTAAAGCTCATTACAAACTATTTTCGTGCCAGCATCTTTGCCAAATCCCTACAGGGTTAGAGATAACTTCTTATTCCAGTAGAGCAGCGATTTTAAGGACTCTTGCAGGGCAGCAGCAACAGCCAAACCCCTGAGCTCACTTTGGAGGCCAGGGAARTGTGATCCCAAGGGATATGAGGAACTGACCAACACTACAGCTGGTCAGGGGCTGGCCTAGGATGRGGAATCCCCAGTCTTGGTGCAATTCAGCCTGCAGCAGTTTTACCACTCCCCACTGGTGATGTAGCACCTCTCCTCTGAGGAAAGGCTGAGAGAATTGGGWTTGTTCAGCCTGGAAAAGGCTTTGKGATGACYTAATTGTGGCCTTCCAGTACCTGAAGGGAGCTGACAAGAAAGATGGAGAGAGACTATTTACAAGGGCCTGGAGTGACAGGACAAGGGGGGGAATGGCTTCACATTGGTAGAGAGCAGAGTTAGATGGGATAATTGGAAAAAATTCTTCCCATGGTGGTGGTGAGGCCCCTGGCACAGGTTYTCCAGAGAAGCTGTGGCTGYTCCTGGGTCCCTGGAAGTGTCCAAGGCCAGGTTGGATGGGCCTGGAGCACCCTGGGATAGTGGAAGGTGTCCCTGCCCACATCAGGGTGTTGGAACAAGATGAGCTTCCAACCCAAACCATCCTGGGATTCTGTGATTCATCTGAACTGGGGTCGGTTGTGCTCTGAGAACGCTGTTCCAAGCTCAGTAGTCAGTCATGGCACAAAAAWCCCTGCTTGAATCTGTCTGTCCAGAGCAGGGGAGCCATTCCCAAGCCATGAGGCTTTCCTGAGCTGTTCTGCCTGGCTGGAGTTCCTGCAGAGCTGTGCCCACCGCGGGGATCCAGCTGCGCTCTGACAGGCAGTGCCTGACGCGGGGTGCCTGTGTCATTGTATGCCCCGAGGAGGGGATCTAAAAGCGGATGCTTTTCAGTACAAGAATGTCTATTCCAGATCACAAGTCGGCAATTAAAATGAAAAATTCAAGCTCATTTTACTTAGACAAGAGATATGAGGGACACAGTGCATTAAGATGTGTTCCAAACTCTCAAATCTCATTATCACTGTTGTGAGGTCTCAGTGCAAATCCYAGTATGCAGAGGGCAAAATGCTCCCTAGGTTTAAGATAACATYCTGCCCCTCTCCAAGGAGGGGACGTGGCCCTTTCAGGAATGCTGCTCGTTCAATATTTAAGCTCAGTCTGTGCRACACACGAGGTACCTTAGCATTCATTATCCTGTTTGTGCCAGCATCTCTGCCGAGTCCCCGGTGCACTGGGGAGAACCATTTTCCTGCTACAGCAGCAGCACTAAGGTGTGCTGTGGCAATTACAGGGGAATATAAATTTTCAGCTCTCCTGAAATCGCAGCACTCCTATTAAAGCAGCCCACTGGCTATGTGCTAAATTTGCCCAGACAGCGGCAGGGCCAGACAATGATGGCCTGTGGAGATCCTCCGGAATAGGCCATGTGCTGCTGGGTTGGCTGTGGATGAAATGCACTCCTCTGTCACCGGCTCTCCAGCTCAGAGCAGTTCCAAGAGAAAAAAAAATAAAATGAAAAAGGAGCAGAACAAGCGACAGCAGCACAATAGGCTTTCTTTGAAGCAATTCTTCCAGGTATGTGTGCACTTGCTCCCTGGATCTGCAAGTATTTGTCAAATAAATTCAATTAATTTTCTCAAACAACCCTTTCTGCTTTTCATTGGAATCTCTCTCATCCAGCTCACCCATGACATTTGAAGTTCCCATTCCCCAGAGCCGCAATAGCCAGGAGGAGCAGAGCTGCAGTGTCCCAGGGGGCTGCTGGTCACCCAGCTGGGCACAGCAGGAGACAATTCTGCCACTTTCCCTCTGCAGAGCCCTCCCTCCATGAGCAAGGAAAGCTCTGAGCTGGATCATCGGCTCCAGGTAGGATTTGCAGAGACAGAAAAAAAAAACAGATGACAACAGAGGAAGTTTGGAGGTTTAAATGGCAGGCGCGGACACCTGGAGCAGAATGGAGCAGAGGTCATGGCCATGGCTGTCCTGGCTGGGGGAGAACCGTTCCCTCCTCCCCTTCACCCCGTGGCTGCACATCCCTGAGCTCAGACGAGACCCCAGCCTCCCAGGGAATGTCWCAGAGCCCCGGCAGCAGCCAGCATGGCCGAGAGCAGCCGAGCACAGAGCAGCGACTTGGAAATCATCTCTGCCTGTCTCAAAGCTGCCTCTGTGCTGTGAGAGCAGCTCCATGCGGGAGCCAGACAGCTGGGATCAGGCAGGCACCGCACCGCCAGGCTGCTGCTTGTCAGCTCCTGCCGAGGCGTGCGGGGGAGCGCACGCCGCACGCCTCCGCTCCCGCTGGAGCATCCTCCT
>JACDOX010000236.1:234703-246813 GCA_014549065.1 Cardinalis cardinalis
CCCTGCCCCTGCCCCTGCCCCTGCTCCTGCTCCTGCCCCTGCCCCTGCCCTGCTGCATGGTCTCGTGCTGCTCCCACCGTGCTGAGGCATCCCCACAGGCTGCTGCTCTTTCTGGAGCTGCAGGCTGGCATTAAGGAGCCAGTTAGCAATTTGCTGTTGAAAATTACTTTTTTCCTGTCTGAAATACCTGCAGTGCCCAAGGTCCCCAGGTGTAGCTGCAATTAGTCTTCCACTCGCCCCTTCCTCCTACCTTTATGCCTCCCCCTCTGCAGTTGCCAGGAGGCAAAACAAAGTGATGGATCATGGATATGAGTCTGGGGACTGCTGACTTTCCCGATTTGGATGGAGAGGGCTGCAGGGACATTTTTTAAGCKGTGTGGAGCCTTGCCCAGCTTCACCTCCAGCCCACTCAGGTGGGTGACAGGATTCTCCTTCACCCTCCACACAGCCACTGTTTCCCCCTTCTCTCCCAGCTGGGGCAACGACTCGATGGTCCTGGAGGCTTTTTCCAAAATAAATTATTCTGTGAGTCTGTGATTCTGCACTGACTGTGCTGAGAGCACTGGACATCCCAGCCAGGGAAGCAGAAAGCCATGGGTGCCTCTGCAGTCCCAAGACACCCAGCTCTGCTGGCACATGACATTCTGGGAGCACATCTGGGGCTGGCAGCAGCAGCAGCACTGTTCTATTCCAGCAGCAGCAGCCCAGCGCTTGCACRCTCCCAGACATCCATAGTCCCAGGCATCCCATGCAGCCACATTTCCTCCTTCCCTAATGTAACTTTTTTTATATCGGCAGCTGTCTCAGCCTCCAGCAGGGTTTTATGGATCATAAGAAAGGCTAAGTGGAAGTTTTCCTTTTTTTACATTTTTCTTTTTGGAAGCAGATCAAACACTCCAAATCGAATGGCTTGGTGTGGTCTGGAGCAGGGAGCAGTGACAGGTGGAGGGGAGCTGCTGGTTCCTTGGGAAGGGACTCGTGTCCCACAGCTGTGCCTTGGCCCTGCACCACCCCCGGTGACACCAATTTTGGCCCCAAAGCAGGGATGGGAGGTGGGAGCCACAGAAGGGCAACAGCGACACGGTGATCTTGTGCACCAGCCTGCTCCTGGCTTGTTTTGGCTGCAGGGTGGGGAATACTCTCACTGCAGGGAATGCTAATAAGGGGGTTTGTGTGTGAGAGAGAAATAGAGGTGAAACCACCTATCACAACTGTGAATAATGGAATTAGGAGAGTAATAATTACCCATGCATGAGATTCCAGGCAGAACAATCATCACAAGTGCCGTATCACTGACTGTCTGGGTCTCCACAGACATCTCCCACCCCTTGGTTCCTATCACACCGCACAGCTCCAGGCAGCTCTGATTCCCCACCACAGCTGCCAGCCCTGGGACCAGAGCTGTCAGGACCAGGGGAGCCCTGGTGGAGCACTTTCTTGCTTGGGGAAGCAGCCAAGTGATTTCTATCCCTCATAACCCCATGTTCAGAAGGTGAAGACAAACACACCTTATCTGCAGTTGGACCTCAGCAGTGCAAGACTCCACGGGTGGGTTAGGAAATATGCCCTGGAAGTGCAGCCCAGGCACTGGGACTTTAACAAAACTTCCTTCTGGATAAGTCTAGAAAATGCATCTTGGGCTTCAGAGGCCAAGTGGTGACATCTCATTGTGCAGGAGAGATGAGACAGCTCCAGATGGTGACGTCTTCAGCGGGGATTTTATCTCCTCGCCCACAGGGCTGTGATTTGGGAGGCTCTGTGTTTTGGCAAGGAGATGATCAAGTGGCTCTGAGGACCTGGAGCCAGCGGTGTCACAGCCTCTTCACTAAGTTGGTGTTTTAAGCCTGTGCTGGAACACTCACTGCACAAGTTCCTGAAGCTGCCTCTCCTCAGAGTCASTTCGTGCTTGCAGGGAGGAGCCAGCCAGATTTTGGCTGCCAACAGTGCTGGGGCTGCTGCCCACCTCCCTGGGTGTGCAGGGGAAAGGAARATGGGATCAGGACCTGCCCTTCCTTTGGAGATGGGCAATGCTGCAGGTGTGGGGGGCTGAGCTGTGCCCCCCAGTTTGCGGAGTGCACCCATCTGATCTTACCTGGGGCTCATYGCACCACTCGGTGCTACATGGGGGAATTGGCTGTGGCTTCCCAGCTGGATCATGCCTGGCAAGTGCAGCTCGGAGGAGCCACATGCCAGGCCCCTTCCCACCTGGCCCAGCCCCTGGAGGAGAGTCTCATCCTGTGCCAGCATCTTCCCACGCAGCACTGCATGGCACGCTGAGGAGATTCACCCTGCAGAAATCCAAACAATGAGGAAATGTGTCAATAAACATATATTTTTTACAGTCCATTATCTTACCCTCGCCAGCTTTTAGCCTGTTATTGCACCAAGCCATTAAATCCCCTCCATGAGGGCAACATGCCATTTGTGTAACACAGCGTAATGGGACCATTAATGCCTCCCCTCCCCACCACAGCACTGCTCCAGGAGAGGCATTAATATCCACATTCACAAAACCAATCCCTTAGTTCCAGGTTATTTGCCTTTAATGCAATGATATTGCCAAAATCCCCCCTAAAATTAGCCCAGGTGCTTTTAACCAAACCAATAAAGCATATTAATTAATAATCCTCACRTTGAATACATGAATACAAACAGGTCATTCTAGCTGCCTATGAGCTCTTTCAGGAGCAGAAGGGCTTGTGATTTCTTGAGGRTGGTCACCAGAGGACAGGAATAATTTGCAGTCGAGTGGCTCAATGGAGTCACAGCTGACTTGCCCTGAGAGCTGGGCCCCATTTGTTGCTGTGAGACTGGCAGTGTGCTCRTGTTCACTGGTATTTCCATTTACTGCCCTTCCCTGGTCTATTTTTGAAAAATAATTAAACAGCATTTCCAGTTCAATACTGCTTGGCTCTATTAGTGATACAATCCGAGGTGCAGAATTAAAATAACAAAGGCAAGCAGTACTGTGCTCCTGAAGCCTGCAGCCCCTCTCCAGGATGCAGAGCCATCCTGAGGCTCCCTGCTGTCTGTGTCCCTGCCGAGGCCAGCTCGCAGTGGTGGTGACAGGGATGGGGATGGGCTGCCAGTGGAGCAGAGCCTGGCTCTGCCAGCTCAGCCCCCGGCTCCCCTCCGTGCTCTCTGGAGTGTCCTTGTTCCCCGGCCCACAGCTCCACTCGGAGCACACAGCTGAGCCATCTCTGCTCTTTTCCTGCTTCTGACGYAGCGGCTGAGGCTGCTGGCAGAGTTTGCCAGCCGAGGAGAACGTGAGAAACAGCGTGCTGTGATTATTATCCACCCCCTTCCGAAAGCCTTCTCATTAGCAGGGTGACACAGGGACAGCCACTGAGGTGCTGTGGGCATGCAGAGAGCAGGGAGGAYCATCCAAGGCCAAAAACAGCTTGGGGAAACCCTGTTTTGAGCATGTCTGGCTCTGGAAGTAGACCAGAGCACAGTGCAGCATGGGGCTGGAAGCAGAGTGGAGTGACCCAGACGACGTCCCTGAGAGCAGTGAGAGAAGCTGCCAGTGCCAGGCCTGGACACACCAGCTCCAGCAGTGTGAGCAGCACTAACTCACAGTTATAAATGTTTGGATGCTGCTAAGATATGTATCGACAGCAGCAATTAATCCCCTGCTTTGTTTGCTGACCTGCTGCATGGGAAGGGTCRCACTCAATTCAGCTCCTGAAATACGCCCTTATTGTTGGAGGCAGCCACTTCCCTTCGTGTCTCTTGCCAGCTTTTAGATTTCATTCTTCTAAATCCTGGCACTGAAAAGCACCACCCCAGGCAGCACCGGAGGCTCGAGCTGGTACAGACGGGAGGAGCTCCCCGGGGATGAGCTCAGGCCAGCCGGGGGAGCTGGCTCTGCCTCCCTGCCCGCCCCGCAGCGCCCCTCTGCCAGCGAGAATCAGCATTTCCTGGGCTTTACCCTCCTCCACCTTCTCCTCCTCCTTTTCCTCCTCCGCCTGTTCCTTCTCCTCCTCCTCCTCCTCCTCCTCCACGCAGCCCCAGCTCCTGCTGAAGCAGCTTTTGGAAGGCTGTGGCATGGACATGCCTGCCAGCAGGTAGGGCCCCCACCCCAGCAGGGGGACTTGGCCTCATCCTCACAGCTTTCCCTGCCTGCCCGTGCCATCCAAGGGGAAATGAGTGCTGAACCCACATCCTGGTCATGCCACCCGCTTGGCTGCTGCCCTCAAGGTGCCAAACGTGTCCTGGGAGCACAAACCAGCGCCGTGTGACTGGACCCRGCTCTGCTCTGGCTTTTCCTTCCAGCACTGTCCTTATGCATTTTCTGTTAGGAATTGATTCCTACTCTCCTTTCAGAAAAAGATCAAACAAGCCCTTATGTCTCCCTTGGCTGCTTCCTTTGCGGATGTTTAAGTCKTTACCCTGGGTTTGAAGTTTGATTAAAAGGAAAGCAAGGAGCCCTGGCATGGGGAGCACAGGCTGGAGCCATTGTGGGTTGGAAGCACAAGACCTCAGAGACCCCAACTTGCCCTGCAACAGCACCTTCTGCCCCACACAGGATCCTCCAGCCTGCTCAGCCTGTTGTGCAGGGAAAATCAGGGCCTGTGGCCGCCACTGTCTGCCCTGACATTTTATTTTTTCTGAGCAGTCACTGGCGCCTTTCATGTCCTGCCCAACACCCCAGTGCAGCCATCCTCAAAAAGAGCCATCCAGGAGCACAGCCCTCTGCAGCTTGGGAGCCATCTGCCTCCGGATTGCACGGCAGCAAGAGCTTTCTGTTAGATAACACCCGTGTGTTAAACCTTCATCCCTCACCGGCTGCTGCTGCTCAAACAGCCGAGCTGGAACGCGCTGGAACTCACAGGATTAAATATGTACATGTCGTCATCTCAAACAATGCACATGAATTTGTGACAGACGATGTGGGGACGAACTCAGAGCAGGAATTGTCTCCCCGAAGACAATGCCCTTGATGGATAATAGCGGAGCCACCTCCGAACAATTGGGGGCTGATTTTTATTTTGGCTTGAACTCCGCTTTCTCAGCGCAGGTGTCCAATTTGTCCCTGCCTGTATAAATCCCACCAGTTAAATGACTCAGCTGTTGGCACAAATCAACCTGGGAGATGTTTCCCTGGCTGGGTTTGTACCTCAGGAAGGCAGAAATACCATGCCTGTAAAAAAACAGTCAGCTCTGATATCTTCATGCCCTAAAGGAGATTTATTGGGATGAGTGAGGTTAAACCAGCAGTGGTTTCTGACCCACTGGCTCAGGCCTCCCAATGCTCCAAAGATCCATCTGATGCCCAAACCCTGCCCCAGGTACCAGCGCAGGCAGGGGCTGGGATTTATGGCTGGGGCTGGCAGTGGGTTAAGCACCATAATCTGAGCGAGCGTTTCTGTAACCTTCTGACAAGGGTAATAAACCGGAATGAGATGCGCATTGTTCCCAGGAATTTATCAAACTGAGATTGTMTTTCCCCTTTGGGAAAGGTCGCCGTGTGCCTCATTTTATAGAGAACAAAAGACCAAGGGCAGCTGCCCTGGGGTGCGAGCGAGGGTTTGTTTGCAAAACCTTTAGGTGAAGGGAAATTCATGGTAAAACGATGGAGAGTGAGGCTGGGCCTCAGCCTTACAGTGAGCCTGCTCCCATCCCATTTTACCTTGGCAGCCCTATGAATCCCATGGTTTTCCACATACAGCAGGCATGGATTGCCCTCACTGGAGCAGGGCTGTCCTGGGCAGGTGGGTGTGGGCAAAGCAAGGTGAGGCCAACCTGTGCAAGCCCCCCCTTTGCAGAGAAAATCTCTATAATGCAGGGTTTGTGTGTTGTGCTGCTCTCACAGAAGCTGTGATCAGCACCTGCTGCCCRGCCATGTGCCAGTCAGCCCCCAAAGGTGGGAAAACTGAGAAAACTTGAAGAAACTTCAGAGCACTCAAAGGAAATAATATTTTTTTTTTTTTCCCCTGGAGCAAGTTAACTTGTGGGTGTTCCCACCTCATTGCTCCCCCTAGCCAGCCTGAGGTTCCCAGGTGCCCTCAGACTCCCAAATTCTCAAGCTGCCTTTCCCCTTCTCCCACCCTCCCCGAGTTGCTGGAGCCCCATGTGCCTCAGCAGCTCAGTCTGGAGCTGCAGGAGCTTTGAGCTGTGGGTCCTTGCAGAGATTTTGATCATTTCTCGTTGTTTGAGGCTGAGAAGTAKAGCCTGGATTGTATAAAGTAATTAAATAAAGCCGTCAGTTCTCCCTCTGAAGTGGCTGTGCCAGCAGTTTCATTATGGTTTGTTCTCTTTGGAATGTGACCTGGACAGCTCTTATACCACCCTAAGGTTTCACTTCAAGGATCTTAAAAGGAAATCAATTATTTTTAGAAATATAAATATTTTATGAAGCTGCTTCTTTTTTTTTGTAATGATGGAATAAAGAAAAATACGGCCACTTGGCTCTTCAGTGACAGGTGGGAAATGCAACAATCCCACCTCAGAGCCTGCAGTACCTGAGTCACCTGCTCCAGGCGTCTTAGCAAGGARTCTGAAATGGAATATCCTCTGTTARATTATAYATCTTGGAGCTGCCCAAGTGAGCAGACTCTGATTGAAGTGCTCCATGCCCTGGCTCTGCCAGGGGAGAGTCAGCAGCTCCCTCCTCCCTCAGTGGTCATGGTGCAGGGGCAAGGTGATGGCCTTGGCAAAAGTGGCCAAACAGCTTTGGGACATCCTTGCTGGTGGGTGAGGGTGTGCTCCAGGCAGGGCAGGTGTGTCCCCTCAGCTCCAGACAGACTTTCTATAACCCAAATGGTGTGAAGGGCTCTGGGGATGCRAGTGACAGCAGTGCCTCCAGTACCTGGTGGGGGACCACAGGAAAGACAGAGACACACTATTTACAGGAGCCTGGACTCACAGGACGAGGGGGAACAGCTTCAAACTGAAGGAGGGGAAGAAATGSATGAAATTGCTCCCTGTGAGGGTGGGGAGGCCCTGGCACAGGTTACCCAGAGAAGCTGTGGCTGCCCCAGCCTGGAAGTGACCAAGGACAGCATGGAAGGTGATGAGTGGAAGGTGTCCCTGCCTGTGTCAGAGGGGTGGATGATCTTTGAGGTCCATTCCAAGCCAAACCATCCTGGAATTTCATTATTCTATCAAAGGGCAGATCCAGGGATGCTTCAAGGATGCCATCAGAGCCACCTGTGTGTGCTTGAACTTCCAACCCCGGGGCACCCAGCCCCTGGGCGGGCTCCACGTGGGAGAGAGCACCCAGCCCTGCTCCCTCCCTCAGCCTGGGACCCCAGTGCGGCTGGAAAATGCAGGCATTTAAATCTTGAAATTGTTGTTGTTTCTATCAAAGGAGTGAATCCCCAGCCGCTTCGGGTTGCTCTTACATAATTTAGGCCAATCAGCGCTTCCTCACGCAACACGAGCTTAACTTCGACGAGCCCTAAGGCAGTGCATTTATATTCTGTTCTGCTGCTGTGAAATGAATGGTGTGACGGTGACAAGAGGAAGAGGGAGCTTTAAAGAGAGAGAAGAAGCCAAAGAGGAAGAAAGATAGTTGAAAGAAACAGAAAGACAGGGAGAGGAGAAGATACAGAACAGCAAAGTGGTTTATAATGGAAGGACTGTAATTTATTTTGACACTAATCATGTATTATTCATTCAGAACAAAAATAAACCTTATTAACCAGGAAAAACAGATCTCCCATCTCCAGCCCACGTTGTGACGAGCGAGTGGCGGCGGTGAGGATCCTGACAGCCGCCTGGCTCCGCGCCGCGTCCTGCGCCGCGCGTGCCGCTCCTCGGGGCACAGCACGAGGAGCTGCTGCCCTCAGTGCCCTGGAGAAGAGACAGCTCTGCCTGCCAGGGAGGCCACGTAACGCACTCGCATTGTGTCCATCCCCAGACGCTGTCCCCTGTCTCCGAGGCGCTTGGCATCCTTTCCAGGCTATAAATAGCCGGGTGGCCGCGCGGCACCGCGGTGATGGGCCYGGCGGTGGCAGCGCTCCGATGCCCAGAGGAAAATGAGTTTGTCCCCGTGGGTCTGTGCTCAGCACAAGGGCACGGTCACGGCCGGTGGGAACGGCGAGCTGGACACGCCGCTGGCAGAGGCGGCTGAGGAGCTGGGACACGTCAGAGCTGCACATCAGCATCTGCTGCCAGCGCCAGCACAGCCCGTCCCACACAGACCAGGAGCTGTCCACTGCGGAGACAGATGGGCGTGCCAGCCCTCGCCCTCRGAGAGGTATCCCTTGAACGGGTTATTGTCGCAGACATCTTTTACGGAAAATCCTTTCCTTAGGATTTTTTCCTCCTGAGAAGCTGAGAGGCCTCAGGAACAAAATGCAAACAATGGTTATCTGCTGCTGTGGGATGCAACAGGTGCATCTGGGATTGGCCCATGTTGGATGTTTCTAATTAATGGCCAATCACAGTCAGMTGGCTCGGACAGAGAGCCCAAGCCACAAACCTTTGTTATCATTCTTTCTTATTCTATTCTTAGCTAGCCTTCTGATGAAATCCTTTCTTCTATTCTTTTAGTATAGTTTTAATGTAATATATATGATAAAATAACAAATCAAGCCTTCTGAAACATGGAGTCAGATCCTCGTCTCTTCCCTCAACCAAAAACCCCTGTGAACACCATCACAGGTTATGATAAAAATCTTTTCAAACTCCCTGGATTGAAAAATCCTCCTGGCCATGGTGAGTTCCCAGCATGCTTTGGAACCCCACGTAGATTTGTTAGGACTGATTGGTTTTCCCCCCTTTGTACCACTCCTGCTTTTCCCCCATAAAACCCCCAATTTCTGCCCTGTTCAGGGGGGAGCTGCCATCACTGGTGTAATTTGGAATAAAGGCAACCTCTGTGGAACAACCACACGGTGCTCCTCTCTCGTTGTCCCTGTGTTGGCCTGGATACACCTCGCAAGGCAGAGCTGAAATCACTGAGAGCTGAAATCACTGCTAAGAGCTGAACTGCCTGCCCCTTGCTGAGGTTACCCCGAGGCTGAAGGACTGCCTGAGACCCCTAGAAAGTTGTCTCTTGTGGGACCTCTCTCTGGGAAGGTTGTGGCATCCAGGTCGAGCCATCAGACCCTGACCAGCCGCTCCCCACAGTCCACAGCATCTCAGATTTGTCTCTCTTCCCCACCCTGGTGCTACCAGTCACTGCCCATGCTCTCAACTCCCTTCCATCCCTGTTCACAGCACAACAAAAGCAGCTTATCCTCTCCCAGCCTCTAACCAACCTGCCCCGGCTACTGGCAAGATTTAGGACGGATTTTAAAGTGTTATTACTGACTTATGAGGCTTTAAATAATATTGGACTCTGCATATCATTCAAATCTACTGTCTTTTAACACCCACAATTGGGTTTTAGGGGCTGAGCCTGGAGATGGATGGGGCTGTCCCCGCCGTCGCTCAGCCATGGGTGCTTTGCCACTTCAGTGTTTGTGTTCCAGGAGTTTTAAGCCACTCTTAATTCACACTTTGGAGCTTCCCTTTCAACATGAAAAGCAATCACGTTTCAGCAGCACTTCCCTCTGCTGGTGTAAGTGTCCTGGGCAGAGGAAGGGAGTGCCACACCGTGGTGGTGTGGCTCTCAGAGAATGCCTTTGGCGCTGTTAGCACCCAGAGAATGCCAAGCCCCTCTGGGTTGGGTGAGCTTTATGCACCTGGTTCCCCCCTCTGCAAGAGTGCTGGGCCTGGGAATGACTCTCACAGTGAGATTTTTACGGAATGGAGCAGGAATGTTGCCTCTTGATGGCATCAGCCCCTCCCCGGTGTCACCAGCATCCTGCCCTTCTGTGCCCATCCCAGCTCCTCTCCTGATGCTGCAGCCACGTTTTGTGCTCACCCCTCATCTCCACAGGCACTGGATCACCAGCTGAGTTTATTTATTCATTACAACACAGAAAAACTAGAAGGGACTCCCTGTGACCCCTTAACAGGAGTGAGGGTGGTGGGAGCTGATGGAGCCGAGGGTGGAGCAAGCAGGAAGCCACAGGACGATGTGCTTTGCAAAGCAGCAAATTACAAACTGGGGTATTCAGGCTCTAGAAAGCTCAAGGCTTTAATTCTCTAGCCAGGCCTTCAGGGAAAAGAATTAGAACAATAATTATCAATTTGTTCTTTGTGTCCAAGGGCAAATTCAGCACTTAGAGGACAGAGTTGTTGCTGGCTTCTTTATCCCTGCTCTTTGTAATCCTGATTAGCAGAATGTACTTTAGACTTTGWAATGGATGATTCCACCTCTCTGGCCAGCGGGCCTGCTTCCCTAGAAAACATCCTGCATCTGGGAAGCCTTGGGCCATGCTCTGGCTTTGTCTGGGTGAGCTGGCAAAGGCGCCCAGAGGCTCCCCCCAGATTCCCCCYCCTGCATCTGGAAAAGCAGCTTTGCCCAGAGCCTGCTGTGCCCTGACACGTGCCAGCAATGGATGGTGCTGTCTGTGGGGTTTCAGGGACTGGAGGGTGTAGGGTGGCAGAGCAGGGAAGCCCCCAGGCACCCACCCCTGCCTGCCCCTAAAACCCACCTTTCTCTGTGGGGTTCCCATCACCGCCTGTTCCCTGCGCTCCCTCTCWTTATTGATTCCATTCCCTGTTTATAGCCCCTGTCATAAGCCACATCGACAATAATGAGGCATTTTATGGTGATCTATGGGAATTTCCAGAAACCACATTCTTTATTTATTCAGTGCTGTAATGGTAATTCAATATTGTAGCAAGGCAAATTAAGGGTTTTTGGTTTTTTTTTTTACTCCTGGGCTGGAAGATGTGACTTTCCAAAAGAAAACTGCTCCTGAGCAGAAGGGTGAGAGGAGTTGTGGCCATCCTGGCTTTAATTTACAGATAATGGACATTTTTTACAGTCGTTATTTGAATGCATCAGTTCCCGCTTGACCTGTCTGAACAATTCTTGATGGGTCTTGAACCTCGTTCATAAAGGGAGCTTATCCATCAGCTTGAGGAGATGATGAAGCATTAACAAGAAATATAAAAAGTAATTTGGCCTCTTCACGACCAGAATAATTCCTGGTCAGGGCTGAGTGTGCAGGCAGGAGCACTGCAAGGAGCTGATGACCCATGGGTGCTGTGTCTGTCTCCAACCACCACCCCACAAAACACATGGATGTAAATGTAATACTTAAGAATGAGGTTTGGTTTTGTTCTTTCTTCCAGACACAAGAAAGCTCAAGATATGTGACTCAGGCATTTTTTTTCTTGGCTTCCTCCTCATTCATGATCACAGAATCACAGAATATGCAGAGTGGTAAGGGACCATCAATGTGACGATGAGAAATGTAAGTTTTACTTTGAACTTCAAAGTCTCTGAGATTTTTCATGTGAAGAAGGATAACTTTCCTGCTTAAAACAACTGCTGCATGCAGCTGCTGAGGGAAAGCAGAGAAATCTGACTTCCCTTGCATCTGCTCCCCAGGTTGTGTGGTARCTTCATAGAAGTATATTTTTTCCCAACCTGTCTCCTCCTGCCTTGGGCTGGTGTGCAGGCAAACATTGGGCTCTGCTTGTGTCTTCCTTTTGGGCTGTTTTTAGAAGCRCAGGTAGGATGATGATGCCAAAGCCAGCGTGGAAAGGCTCCTGGAATGAGCTGCATGATTAAAAATGCCTGGTGTAATTCAGATTGATAACTGCATTAAAGTCRTGGGGTTTCCCTTCCCTAATCGAGGGAACAGCACTGAAGGTAAAATTATGGTAATCACCACCAGAGCTGGGTGATGGATGCAAACTCCTGGAGTCACTGCCAGTGCTGGGGGACATTAATTAGGGATCCTGATTTCTGCTCCTGCTCCCCTCCTCATCCAGTTCTGAGTGCCAGGGGAGAGCCTGGGCTCTGGCTCTGCCCTCGGTGAGCTCCTGACTGCTCCTTGCTGCCCTCACCCCTGTGAGCATCCCCAGCCCTTTCTCCCTGTCATTTCCTGAGGTCTTCCTTTCCTTGCTGCATCTGCAGGCACCTTCACGCGGGCAGGGCCGTGGCACCATGCAGGGGTCTGGCCTTGATGCAAAAATAACACCAGGATCAGAGCCTGCAGCCAGAGGGGACGTGGTTCAGCCCCTCCACTGGGAAATGGGTGAGAAGCTGGAGACAGAGCTGAAGGATCTCCCAAGGTGACACTCCTGAAGGATTCTCC
>JACDOX010000236.1:267343-280452 GCA_014549065.1 Cardinalis cardinalis
GCCCTGGCCTGTGGCCCAGCTGAGCCTTCACCCCACCCTTTGCAGAGCTTTCAAATGACTGAGGCACCAGCCATGCTGGCTGCCCTCTCAGAACTTCCACACCTGGGAGCTAAACTGCTCCTGAGGACTTTGGGAACTCCATATTTCACCAATTTCTTCCATTTCACTTTCAGGTCTATCCATCACCGTCTCTTAGCAGGAATTTCCATATTCCAGGCGTGCTCTGCTCTGCCAGCCATCCCTTCTGAGCAGGCTCTAACCTGGTTTGCCTCACGCAGATGTGAGTAACACATTTAACCTTTTYTAAGAGCCATATTTATTGTTTTCAGGCCTCCACTTTCCAAATCTGCTCCCGACAGACATTTGTCTTTTTGAAGTTCCCAGTGTTTCCAGGGCAGAGCYTGAGAATCAATACAGCTCACATCCCTTCAGCTTTCCCAGCCGCTGGATCCAGATTGGATTTAAGCCGGGCTCCATCCCCCGTTAGGCTTTAAGCAGCCTGAGATGGAGCTTTATTGACTGTGGTGGGAAAGCCTGATTTATCCAGGCTGCTCATCAGCCCCATTTGCCCAACGGAGCCGCTCCTAGGGACGGCTGGGAGTTGGGACTATAAACATATTTCACACTCTTCTCCTGAAAGAGGTAAAATACGGAGTAGACGGCTCTATTCTATCAGCCTCCGGTTATTCTCTCCAATATTTATTTCAGAGCCCTGCGCCAGCCCCCTTTGTGCGGGGAGGAGATAAACCTGTGTTTGAACTAATTGCAAATCACTTTTCCTGGCGGAGGAGCCGTGCGAGGGCGGCTTTGCTGGAGCAGCAGCGTGCTCAGGCAGCGGCTCTGAACGTGCTGGGAACTCACCAGGAGGGAGAGAGCTCAGCRCAAACCCGGGGCTGAGCCATTCTCTGTCTGCCCTCACCCCACGAGCAGCAGGAGCAGCTCCTCGCCCCCAGCTCTCCCTCCAGCTCAGAGCCGGCTCCGTGCCATCCTTGGGAAGGGAGAGGAATGAGGAATTTGTCTTTCCAAACCAGCTCTGGGTCTGCTGGTAGATAAAACCAGCGCTGGGAGAGAAAAGAAACAATGGGAAGGATTCCACTGATTGATGAATGGAAAAATATATTTTCTTTTACAAATAAATTTTAGGTTTGCTGATAAGTGAAATTAGACATTGAGAGAGGAAAGAAACAATGGGGAAGAAAACCTCCTAAATTCCATATGAATTAAAAATGAAAAGGGAGGGTTGTACATTAGAGGGGAATCTTTGGTGTCAGGTGTATCAGGAAGTCTGTGCCTATCAAGTACCTCAGAAATGAAAGGGGTAAGAAAGAAGGGAAATGTGGCTGGGAAATTGGGATAAAAAGGAGGCTGAGTGCTCCAAAAATTGGAGAGATCCCAGAGGATGCCCCATGGCCTCTCCCTTTATTGGAATAAAGCCAAAAAGAACTCCTCAGTCTCCTTATTGGACATAAACCTCTGGTGTTTGTGGATTAATTTTCCAGRCAGAAGCAAAGTTGAGCAGATCTCCTATTGTATTTGTGGGGTCCCTTGTGGCAGGAAGAAATGATGAACCTGACTCCATGTTCTCAGAAGGCTAATTTATTATTTTATGATACTGTATTATATTAAAGAATACTAAACTAAACTATACTAAAGAATACAGAAAGGATACTTACAGATATCTTACTGAAAGGATACTTACTTACTTATTATTATTAAAAAGATCATTACAAAAACTCATTACTCTTTCCAGAGCCCCGACACAGCTTGGCACTGACTGGCCAATGAGTGAAAACAACTCCCAGCAGAATCCAATGAAACAACCCCCTGTTGGTAAACAATCTCCAAACACATTCCACATGTGAGCACAACACAGGAGAAGCAAATGAGATGTTATTGTTTTCCTTTTTCTCTGAGGCTTCTCAGCTTCCCAGGAGAAAAATCCTGGGCAAAGGGATTTTTCCAGAAMATGGGAGTGCCACAACCYCCCTGTCCATGGGATGCCTCATCTGGAGGCATCAGCAGCTGCTGCTCCAGGTGCTGGCACCTCTCCTGGCACAGCTCCTGTGCCATCCCGTGGGTGGTGTGGCAGAGGCAGATGCCTGGCTCGGGGCTCACAGAGCTCTGCCCTCGGGAAGCCTCGGGGGGAGCTTTGCTGGGAGCTGCCATGCAGCTGCTCAGCCCTTCCATCCTTACAAACTCGCGCTCCAAAGAGCCAGCGCCAGCGCTGGGACTGCGAAAGATCKGGCCAAACAAAAAAAAAAAAAAAAAAAACAGAAATAAAAGAGGAGGGATGTGGAAGGTGGGCAGGTGGTCCAGCAGCTGCAGCTTGGAGCTTGGCTCCCTGCTGGCATCGCAGCCGAATCCCTCCAGGAATCTGACCTGCGGGCAGGCACAGAGTGTGGCTTGTGAGCTGCATGAGGAAACACGGGTGGGAGGGGAAAATGCAGCCCCAATGCCACAGGGCAGCCCCAGCTACCCCAGAACCATTCTCTCCCATTTGCACAAAGTGTAACAGGGAAGAGTCATCAGCCTCATCCGCCGATCCCTGACTCATTTTCTCATCAATTTCTCTCACTGGGGCCGCTCAGGTCCTGCTCCTGTTGGGATCTCCGTTTTCACCACTTCGTATCTGACAAAATCTACAGGCAGAAGTCAATCCATGTGCCAGCCACCAGCACCTGACCAAGAGGGGAAAGGGGGTGAGCCTGTGCCGCCAGGTGAGGCTGTTCTTTGCACACAGTATTCCTTACTGTCCCTCTTCACTTGTGGATAATTCCTGCGCAGAGTTCTGTTTCCTCCCAGGAGAGGGCAATGCCACACGCACTGCGGCCACCCTGCTGGGAGGGTTCCTGCCCRCTGGGCTGGTGAGATGCCCCTGGAAAGGGCAGCAGGACAGGGCARTGCCCCCATCCCACAGCTCCTGCCGCCAGCCCTCCCACGGGAGGCAGATCCATCTGCAAACCAGCCCTCCCTCGCCTCCGCTGAAGGTGGCCTGAAAAATCCCAGTGTGTGTGTGTGCTTTAGCAATTCAGGAGAAATTAAACCAGCTTATTCTCAGGAAATCATCCGTTTGCCAGAGAGGCCGGGATGACGGCTGCTGGCGCCCGCCCAGCTCRCTGTTAACGAGCAGGCTCGGAATGTGAGGCAGCAGATCCGATGCGAATTATTTTTGCAAAGCCGGAGGATTTCATCTCAGATGAGCTGCCAAAGTGGGAAGTTTTAATAAGTGTAATCCTCCAACATAATTAACCAGTGAAGAGATTGGCCCTGGAAGGTTTAAGCGCTGCAGTCTGAGGGCTGAGAACGGGCGCTGGGACTGCAGCTTCGAGCTCTCCTCCTCCTCCCAATCAATGGTGGCCCTGCAGCCTGCCCTCCTTCTGGCATTGCTCCATAAGTCTTTCCCGAGGTAGCAGGGGCAGAGAGAAGAGCCTTGGATCCAGCAACCCCTCCCAAAACTGCTCCTTGGAGAAGCTGTGGTGGGCAGAGCTTCACACCAAGCCAGTCTGGGATGGCCCCTCCAGTGCTGGTTTAATACAGAAAGATTTGGGGGCTGGTGAGCAGGAGCCCTTCAAGATGTTTGGATTTGGGATGAGATTCCTGACCACAGGAGTGGGAGAGCCAGTGCAGCTGATCATCCTTTCTGCTCTCAGCCCCACGCAACTCCCCAGCGAGCAGAGTTGCTTAAAGACAACATATTAAGGCAATCATGTTGTCTGCTCTGCCCTGCTCCTGTGACAGCTTCCCCCAGCACGGCCAGGGYGGGAAGTTCTGTTTGTGGCACATCGGGAGCGTGGATGAGCTCTCAGGAGAGCCCTTCTTTACTGGGAAGTGGCATCTCTGCCGTGTAGTCAGAGAGAAATCAATGAGAAATCAAGTCAGGGATCAGCGGACGAGGCCAATGGCTTGTTCCTGTTACACTTTGGTTTGTGCAAATGGGACAGAATGGTTGTGGGGTAGCTGGGGCTGCTTTTTCCCATCCCACTGGTGTCTCCTCATGCAGCAGCTCCCCTGGGAGCCCAGCACAGCAGTCAGCAGGTCAGGTGTCCTTGGGGTGAATTCCTTCATGCTCAGCAAGTCTTTGTTGCCACAAGCAGCAAGAGGGAAATAGAGGAAAAATGATCAGATTTTCTCCTTCATTGAAACAGTGGAATATTGGCTCCTGGTAGATAAGACAAAGAGGGGATAAAGGGTCGCATTTCCATTAGATCTTCTTAATTGGGCTTTTTCCTGAAAGCAAAAAATCAATATTTTCATCTACATGAACCCACTAAGCTCTTTGGGTCATTTGTAATAACACAAATCTGGGCCTTGTACGTGTGGCCTGCAGGAGCGAGGGCAGCTGCCTGCTGCAGCAAGGGTTAAAACTGCCACCTGCAAGGGGTTGCTGTGCTGTGCCAAAGGGATTGGGGCAGTCCCAAAGGGATTTGGGTTGTGCCACAGGGATTGGGGCTGTCCCAAAGGGATTGGGGCTGTGCCACAGGGATCAGGACCATGCTGGCTGGCACTGGCATCCCAGCTGGGTGCCAGTRYTGGGATGCCAGCCAAGGTCTGGTGTTGGAAGCCTGGCTAGGTGCCACCATCAGGATCCCAGTCTGGGTCTGGCTCTGGAAGCCCAGCCAGGGTTTGGTGTTGGAAGTCCAGCTGGGTGTCAGCACTGGGATCTTGTTCAGGGTCTGGTGTTGGGATCCCAGCCTGGATTTGATTTGGAAGCCCAGCTGGGTGCCAGCATTAGGATCTCAGCCTGGGTTTGGTTTTGGAAGCCCAGCTGGGTGCCAGCATTAGGATCCCAGCCTGGGTTTGGTTTTGGAAGCCCAGCTGGGTGCCAGCATTAGGATCCCAGCCTGGGTTTGGTTTTGGAAGACTAGCTGGAGGATGGAGCTGGGATCCCAGCCAGGGTTTGGTTTGGAAGCCCAGCTGGGTGCCAGCATTAGGATCCCAGCCTGGGTTTGGTTTGGAAGCCCAGCTGGGTGCCAGCATTAGGATCCCAGCCTGGGTTTGGTGTTGGAAGCCCAGCTGGGTGCCAATGTTGGGATCCCAGCTGGATTTGGGGGATGGAGCTGGGATCCCAGCCTGGGTTTGGTTTGGAAGCCCAGCTGGGAGATGGAGCTGGGATCCCAGCCTGGGTTTGGTTTGGAAGCCCAGCCGGGTGCCAGCTGTGTGCGAGCGATCAAAGACTTCGGCGCTGGAGGAAAAAAAACCCCAATTCTGAGCCCAGCATCCTCAGTCAATATCTGCCAATTCCTAAGAAATTGGCCACCTTGAAGTAACCGAGGTGCAAAATAGAGCCGATTAGAAAAATTAAACTCAGGCTGAGCTGGAAGAAAGGCCATTCAGCTCACTGCAAACATTATCTGCTCTAATTGGAAGCTTTGTTTAATTTGGCTTTGAAATTGAATTCCTTTTCCTTCCTGGAGAACGGTTATTACCTTAATTCTCCTCTTTGAATAAGACCATTTATATGGTCAAATACGGCTTGTTTGCAGCACAGCAAGCCCRGGAGCAGAGCAGCCACAGCCTCTCCAGCCCCCTCCTCAAGCCCTGTGCTGTTCTGTGGTGTAGATGCACGATGCAGTTCACCCTCCCCATGCTGGCCTTGCTTGGTAATTACATTATTCAYGGGAAGAGTGAAAGATCTGTTCTCACTTCACCCTCCCTCCCAGGCAGACTTCCCACGTTCCCCATTTAGCCTTTGGGGCAGCAAAAGTGGAGGCAACACTGGGCTTCCCCAGGGAAGAGAAGCACRTCCTTGTGCCTGTATGGCTGCTGCTCTTCAGGGTGAGACGTCAAAGTGGATTTTCCTGTCTCCACACCAGCTCTTCTACGCTTATTCCACCGTCCTGTTGCTTATTTGCAGAACAGCAATTGAGAGAAGACAACAGCGTAATGAAGGCATTGCATCCCAATTTCCAAGTGTGGCCAACAAGATCCATCAGGCACTTTGGGAAAATCAAGAACTTTATCTCCAATCAGCCAGCTTTTATCTGCTTAGGGATAAACAAGGCTGAGGAACCAGCGGTAGCAACAGCTGCATCGTAAACAAGCTTGAAACCAGACCCTTCTGCTGGAAGTAAATAATTGATCTCCGAAAAATTCTGCTTAGGCAAAGCCATTTCAATTACCTGCTGGATGACGATGAGTGTGGAGAGAGGTTAAGGGCTCTGAAATATTTAAGGAGAAGATGTTTGCCTGGGCGTGCCGTAGTTTGTCTTTCATTCACCCAAAAGAGGAGATTATTTGAGCAGTGAAGTGACAGGGAGGCACAACTCCCTCCAGCCCCAGCCTTGGAGCAGCCTGGCCTGTGGAAAGTGTCCCTGCCCATAGCAGGGGTGTGGGTATCTACAAAACYAGAGGGTTTTGGGAAAGCTGCAAAAGKCAGGCYYYAGAGRCAGCAGAACTRTGATTGGAGCCAAGCAGCAGCCATGAGATAGGTCAGCAGAAAAATTATTTAAACTGTAGAAAAGCAAGGACAAGTAGAACAACGATCTATGTATTAACGCTTGTCTAGAATAACTCTCTAAGCTACAGAAAAGTTTATCTAGCGAGATATTAGGAAGGTTAAAGTTTATTAATGGAGTTCTGTGCGTTGTGTTTTAAGGCTTTGTATTTGAAATAAGCATTGTTTTAACCAAASGTACGTGTGCTTATGGTGATGGGATAGAACTACTGCCAATGTGCTTTTGCTTTGTGGGATTGGTCAAGAAGCTTATAAAGTAAGTTGTAACATTAAGTTCTGTGTCTGCTGCTTGGAATGTGAGCAGCTAGCATCTTCCCATTGTCATAMCCATGGAATGAGAGTGATGCTGGAAAATAAAACAGCTCAAGGCGCGTTCCCCAGCAGCCCCGTCCYGTTAGTGGTCTGTAAATAACCCCCGGGCCGGCAAAAGAGGGGGCTGGAACAAGACGGGCTTTAAGGTGCCTTCCTCGGCTCCAGCCTGTCCCCTGGGTGGGTACAGGTGGCAGAGGAGCCCTCCAAGCCCCGAGGGAGCGGACGGGAGCCCGGCTGTGCCGCTCACAGCGCGCTATCAAAGCCCGGGTGTTATCGCCACGGCGGGCGCCAGCGATCGGCTTTGGTTTCCTGAGAGCTTTGATCACGCTACCTCAGCTGTGGGAAACGCTGTGGTTCCCTTTGTTTCGCTTAACTTCCCTTTCTTCTCTTTCATCCTCATGAATAATTTATTCTTGTTTGTTCTGTTCGCTTTCATATTTTTGTTCTCTTCGCCACTGAGATTCGGCTTCAGTGGCTCGTGGAGAAACTTTGAAGATCTCCCTCCCTGTCCTCAACCTTCCAGAAGGAACAAATTCCTCCCCGGTGTGGTCATGGGGAGGGGGGCACTTAACCCCTTCCTCAAAGAGCACCCACTCCCAGCCCTGGTCCCCCACACCTCTGCCCTTGGAGCATCTCCAAGGATGCCACAGGTCCCAGGAGGGAGAATGGCTGTGCAGGACATGGACAGAGCCACAGCCCTGCCGAGGGTCTGGCCGTGAGGATGAAACTACTTCTGACATTATAATGCATTCTGCTTTGGGTCTGCTGGGTCAATAAAAGCCTTCTCCGAGGAGGGAGCGCTTCTCTCATCTTGAAAAGATTTTAAATTTTCAAAGCAGAGCACAGATTCAGCGGACAGAAATGCCCTCACRCAGCTGCTGAGGACGTCTCTCAAACCCACAGTACAGCTCATCCCCTTGCCCTCAGCCTGGCCTCAGCCACCTGCCCCCTTCCCTTTCCCTGCAGCAGCTTCCCCAGCCGATCTTTTTTTTTACAGACCTCTCTTTTTTCGCAATTTGCCCCTATTTTTCCACGCTGAAAGATGGATTTTATTGTATTCACCCTTAAACCCTCCRACACAAAGTGCATCTTCCATTTCCCCTCTCCTCTGTTCTCCCCAGGTGGCTCATCCCAGGTTCAGTGGCTCCACCTGAGTTCACACCAGCGTCTGGGGACGTAGTGAAGCATACCTGGTAGTGAAACCTCCACTTTGGTGATCACCCCTCGGGCTTTAAATCCCACCAGGTGAGAGCTAGGTTCTCTCTCTGGCGAAATCCGGAGCTTGCCTGTGCCCTGTCAGCACAATGGGAACCAGGCTGTTTGCCCTCCCGGATAAACACATCATCCGCAGCCTTTCCCAAGCATCAGGAAAGTAATTACTCCGAGGGGAAGCGAGATGCCTCTGCATCAGCAGGTATTATTTGTTCTGGGGTCGCAAATCGCGCTGTTGTCACTGCTGATGCTCTGACAGCAGCACCCGAGGCCCGTGGGAGGGGCAGGATGCTGCTCCCCGCCGTGCTGAGCCCAGCATCGCTCGTCTCCTCCCGCCACCATCAGGATTTAAAAGCGGAGCACCGGGTGTGCTTTCCAGTTCAGCGAGGCTCAGCGCGCCCAGTGCAACGCAGGGCCAATTACGGGCGATTATCAAACATGTCAATGATGTCGCTTACCCCAGAGGAGCTGGGAGAGCTCTTTAAACTGCTGATCCCGCTGCCCAAAGTCCGGCGGAGGACCCGGGAAAATTGGCTGAGAGCGAATCTAACCCCTTGCACGCTGTGAAATCCTGCCTGCGGGGCTGCCYCTGGGGAGCCCTCGCTCTGATTGTAGCTGCTGTCTGAAATTTCTGGGTCAGGATTATTGATTGGGATCATTAATTGGCCTGGCTGTGGGAGCGGTGGGGCCGCAGGGCTCCGAGGTGCCTCGCTAGGCAGATCTGCGTGCTGCCTGCTGAGGCTCTGCGCCCTTTCCCTGCCTCTCTTCCGTGGCTTTTAAACCCTTTAGCCCTCACCTCTGCCTATCCCACCCCCTGTGGCCATGCCCTGCTCCCGCAGTGTCACCASAGCTCCCTGGGGATGGAGAGGGACCGGATCCCGGCGTGGGTGGGCAGGAGGGTGTCRCAGACATCCTTTGTGGGAAATCCTTTCCTTAGGATTTCTCCTCCTGAGAAGCTGAGAGGCCTCAGGAACAAAATGTAAACATCGATTATCTGCTGCTGTGGGATGCAACAGGTGCATCTGTGATTGGCCCATGTTGGATGTTTGTAATTAATGGCCAATCACAGCCCAGCTGGCTCAGACAGAGAGCCAAGCCATGAACCTTTGTTATCATTCCTATTCTATTCTTAGCCAGCCGTCTGATTAAATCCTTTCTTCTATTCATTCAGTATAGTTTCAATATAATATATATGATAAAATAATAAATCAAGCCTTCTGAAACATGGAGTCAGATCCTCGTCTCTCCCTCATCCTCAGACCCCTGTGAACACGCTCACAGAAGGGCTCCCTGTGCCATCCTCAGTGGAGCTGGCACAATTCTAGCTGCTCCCCCAGGACAGAGGGTGTGCAAACCCCTCCTGTGAAAAGGTACATTCGTTTGTAAGGAAACTTCCCATCTAGGACTCTCCTGGAAATATTTTTCAAGCTGAAGGGCTTATGGCGAATAATCACCATTGGATATGTGTGTCTCTCTGCTGCTGTGGGATTTATAACAGCCAGAAAACAGACCAGCCCAGGATAGCACCTCTACCAACACGTGTTATGTCGGTTCACACCATGTTACCCTCCYTGCATATTTTCTGTGCTAATCGGATTTGACTTCCCTGCAAACTGACAGCGCTGGCAGGTTGGCACAGAGGCACAYACCACTCCTGGAATTAAAAATAGTCAGTAATCGGCACCGCTGGGCAGCTTTGATCTCAATCCCATGCAGGCTGTGATGGTTTTCCAGCTCAGGCACACAGGCCAGGCACGGATAGGAGKCTGTGCAGGGAGGCAGGTGGGCTGCTGTGAGTTCCTGTGCCTCTGCAGCGTGCCAGAAACTACCCATTTTAGGGCTGGGGATCGAGGTTGAGGGCTCAGAGGGACCTGAAATTCCAGATCCTGTCAAAAATGAGTGGGTTCGCTTCCAGTGAGTCATCYGTGCGAAGCAGCAGGCTGGATGGAGCCTGAGGTGGTGGGAAGGGCTGAGGGTCCCYCTGGGGCTCGGCGGGCAGGAGCAGCCCGGCACATCGGGCACTGCTCCAGCTGCAGGAACAGTCCTGCCTCTGCTGTTACAGGTAAAAAAATCTGCCAGTTTTTTGGGGGGGGAAAAAAAGGGATGCAGAACCAGTTAAACCAGTTGCTGCCAAGGCGGAGTTCTACCTGTTTGTTATTGTAATCACCGGACGTTTTAGTTAATTGCTCGTTTTGTATCAGTATGGCCCCTGCCTGGGGCTAAGTTAATGGTTCTTCTCCCCGGACAGTGAGAGGAGGGGACATGGGGGGCATCAGACAGAATGCAAAATAACCTCGAGACCAGCATGCCATGGGGAAGCCACCCCACCAAACTTCCTGAAAAGACCCCAAAAACAACGAGCCAATASAGAATGAAGAGATCTTAAGAGATCAGAGTGATGTCTGGACGTGAGGAACAGAGTACCGAGCCTGCAGAGATGCTGAGAACCTTTGCTGCCCCTCGCCCTGAGCAGAGACCTCAGCTGGAACCAAGAGCCGAGCCTGGAAAGCTCAAAGGTTGAGGAACATCGGGGTTTGCTCGCTGCKCTCGTGAGGACGGGACCCCCAGCTGTCGCAGACATATTTTTGTGAAAATCTTTTTCTTTATATTTTTATCCTTCTGAGAAGCTGAGAGGCCTCAGAAACAAGATGTAAACAATGATTATCTGCTGCTGTGGGATACAACAGGTGCATCTGGGATTGGGCCATCTTGAATGTCTACAATTAATGGCCAATCAAGACCGAGCTGTCTCGGACAGAATCGGAGAGAGCTGCCTTTTGTTATCATTCTTTTCTTTTCTCTCCTTAGCTTAGCCTGCTGAGGAAACCTTTCCTTCTATTTCTTTTTAGTATAGTTATAATGTAATATATATATATATGAAATAAAATAATAAATCAAAMCTTCTGAACATGGAGTCAACATTCTCGTCTCTTGCCTCGTCCAAGAACCCCTGTGAACACYGTCACACCCAGCTCTGCCCTTTAGSGGACTAAGCTGCACATTCCTCCTCCTCTGAGTCACCCTGGGAGCCGCGGACCCGTCGAATTTCGGTGCCCAGAGGAAGGAGGGAAGACAATAGATAGAGTTGGGTTAAACAGTAATCACAGGTTGAGGGAAAGAACAGAGGAATTTAAAGCTAATTAAAAGTATCTGAGGTTTTTTAAAACCACTTCTAAAGCAGATAAATGGAAATAACCCACCGGGTGCTGATGAGCTTTGAATTTTGTTAGGAATCACAGAAGAATAAATTTAGCAAATCACCAGGAAAGGCTAATGCAGCCCTGGCTCTCCAGCACACAGCCAGCATTGGTAATTCTCCAAATTCCTGACAATTATCCATTTCAGGAGACACTTCCACTTATCTTACCTCACCTTAAACCTTCCCATTGAACTCTGCCTGTGATTAATCTTTGTTCTTGCTCACCTTTCTCTGTTCTCCATTATCGCTTTCCTGTGCAGTGACATCCATCCTCACCTGCCTGCCCCTTTTCCTGTGGCTGCTCCATTTCAGAGGGATTAAGCTTTTAATTGCAGGGAGGTTTTTTTGCTTCATCACTGCATCATCACAGAGCTGCCTGCCAGCTCTTGGAGGCTTCTGGGGCAGCTCAAAGTCTTCCCAGAAGGATGGGTGGGATGCTGTGGATGGCAGCTCCCTTCCACGAGAGCAGGATTTGGTCCAGACCCCCCAATCAGACACTGGTGAGGGCAGCAGATTTGGGCTCTTAAGGAATATGGAAGTGGGAATTTTCCAGAAACTGAGGGGGTTTTGAGAGAAGGATAAATGCAAGATGGAAAATACCAAGGGAAGAAGAAGGATGGCAGCCCTGAGACATCCCAGCATCCCTGGCAGGGAACTGGGGAGCAGGGAGGAGAGCGATGTGGGATGGCAGAGTAAGGGAGAGGAGATAATAACAATAAAAAGGGAAATGAAATAAACACAAGAGAAATCCAAGCTGCATCTCAATAGACTGTAGGGTTCAATGAGCAGCTGGGACAAAAAAAAAACCAACCTGCAAACACCGTGGTTCCTGAATAATAGAGATGGGAGAGCAGGTGATGATAAGGCGGTCAGAGGAAGGAAGGTGGGGAAAAAATAGAAAGGAGAAATTACTGGAGGGAGAAACCTGCAGGTGATGTGCTATTTTACTATGCTAATAAAGAGATGAAAGCAACTGGAACAGGAGTAGAGACTGGGAAAAGTCTTACTTTTGTTGGAAAGAATAAGAGGATAAACGTTTTTAACATTTATGAAGTAGCAAAATAAAGCAAAGAAAGGCTCAGAACATCAGCTCGTAGATGAGGAAATTAAAGCACATAAAATATTTATTCATTTGTGCTTAGTGGCTGTCAGCCATGCATGCATTGGAGAAATGGGATGTTTCTAGGCACAGTTTTATTCCTGCTCCTATTTTTCCCTCCTTTCCCAGGGATGAACAGGAACAATTTGGTGAATAGTAGCTGAACACTCGGCTCATTTTCTACATTCCATTAATGTTTCATTTCTTAACACCCTTGAAACAAAAATGGGAAGTTGGTATAAAACATTATTCTCCCTTCAAATCACAAAGAAGAGGAGCGTGGTTGCAGGCCAGGCAGCAAGATTACAAACTGGCATCTGTGTTAAAATGGGAATGCAGTGCTGGTGTCAGTGCCAGGCTGGAAGAGGCCCTTTAATGAGCCACAGAAAGAGGGATGTAACACAGGTTTTTCCATGTCACCAGCTGTCTCCAGCCTGGCCCAAGAGGACCATTTCTGAAGAAAGCTCTTGGCTCCTTGTCTCTGAACATTTCACCTGCCATCCTCACCAACACAGGGAGCAGATTCTTTGCTCCAGGCAACTCATCAGTTACTGCACTGGCAAGARAAGCAGCTTCCAAATGACAGATGTGGGCTTCAGTGGCTGAGGTGGCGCAGGAGCTCCGTGTGCTCCCCAGGTCTTTGTGAGACGCCCCACGCAGTGGTGCTGCACGAACGGTGCCACCAGCACTCAGAGGCTGCTCCTGGGCCTCAGCACCAGGGAGAGGGGCTGTGAGCAAGCTCTGGCTGTGGAGAATCCCCGTCTGCCCCTTCTTGTGTCCTTCTGGAAGGAATCCAGCCGTGCACAGGAGGCAGGAGCAAGGCACAGGTCAGC
>JACDOX010000236.1:281645-305580 GCA_014549065.1 Cardinalis cardinalis
TTCCCTTAGGATTTTTCCTCCTGAGAAGCTGAGAGGCCTCAGGAACAAAATGTAAACATTGATTATCTGCTGCTGTGGAATGCAACAGGTGCATCTGTGATTGGCCCATGTTGGATGTTTGTAATTAATGRCCAATCACAGCCCAGCTGGCTCAGACAGAGAGCCAAGCCACAAACTTTTATTATCATTCTTTCCTATTCTACTCTTAGCCAGCCTTCTGATGAAACCTTTTCTTCTATTCTTTTAGTATAGTTTTAATGTAATAYATATGATAAAATAATAAATCAAGCCTTCTGAAACATGGAGTCAGATCCTCGTCTCTTCCCTCATCCAAGAACCCCTGTGAACACGGTCACAGGTGGTCAGACCTGCCTGGAGCACGCAGGGATGTGACCCCAGGTGTAGCACAGCTCCATGGGCAGCCTGGGGCTCTGCCTCCCTCTTGTGCCTGGCCTGGCTGGGTGTTGGGGGTGGCAGGAGCACCAGGATCTGTGGCTGGAGGAGGCGAAGGCAGCCAGGGCTGGAGCTGCACCTTCCCAGGCACTGCTGGAGGCAGGAGCTCCCCTGTCCTTCCAGCCAAGGTCAGGTCAGTGCTTGTCTTTTGCAGAATTACAAGCGCTAATGTTACATTACATGTTTTCCTGGGTCTCTTGGGATTAATGGCAAAGCTGCTGGTTAGCCCGAGGGATTTTCTAAATCCTCCCCTTCCWGGAGTGTTATCACAGGAGAGCTGTGTGTGAGCCTTGGGCAGGCTGGGAAGTGCAGGAGAGCCTGTGCTGCTGCCTTTGCAGCCCCCTGTAAAGCACAGAGGTGTCAGTATTAATTTGATAATAAAGCTCAAAACCTCCCTTGATTTCTCGCTTTATCAGAAATGATAAATTCTTAGAGAGTTTCTTAGTCTGGATGCTACAGTTTCCACTGAGGTACTTGGATAATGGAAGATAAAATCAAGCTCCATCCCTGAGATCTGGGATCCCCAATCCTGCAGGGCCAGAGCCACCACTGGACAGACAATGCGGATTRTTTCCACTAAAATTCATGTAAAAATGGTGAACTTGGGTTCATGGGCTGGTGATACTTAAAGACATTCAGGAGTGTGGTCAAATGARACRGCATTGCTGTGGATGAACCCTTGTAGATGTAYTGATGCCTTAGGATTTTASRTTTAGCATTTTTCATGTATTTGTAATCCTGCAGTTSTTTAGYGTRGAACTCYAAGCTCCATGGACAGTGGGAGCTGCTGTTTCCCCATTTTGGGCAGACACAGCCATTCCTCTCCAGGCCTGGCAATCAAGGACACCTCACTGCCTCAGGCCTGAGAGATGGAAACAAAAGAGAGCTGGGTGAGAAAACTTGGGGTAAATTCCTTCATTACCTGAAACTGTAATTACAAGACTGAACCCCAATATGCAAATGGACCGAACTTACAAAAACATAAAAACCTGTGACCTGTGGCTAATTTTGGGTGCATCCCCTGSAGCAGCCTAGGGCTARGGCTGGTTCAAAGGAGAAAGCCACAGAGGCAGTAGTGCTGTGGCAGTTTTGCAATCCCTATGGGATGCCTTTTGCAGCTGCAGTGTGCCTGGAGCTCTGGGCTTTGTGGTTTTCAAAACCCTAACCYTAGGTCTAACCCTAACCCTAGGCAGGAAAAGCAGCCTTGAACTAAGGCTGGTTTCAAGGAAAAAGCCGTGGAGGAAGCCACAGCAATCCAT
Source organism: Cardinalis cardinalis (assembly GCA_014549065.1). Taxonomy (NCBI): domain Eukaryota; kingdom Metazoa; phylum Chordata; class Aves; order Passeriformes; family Cardinalidae; genus Cardinalis; species Cardinalis cardinalis. Next base: position 283,358 of record JACDOX010000236.1, read on the forward strand.
TGTCTTCACTTGGGATCTGCCAACCTGCCTCAGCTGAAAAGATGCTCCTTTTTTTTTGTCTTCTGGTGACAATCTTATCAAAGTAGGGCTGGCCCTGCCTGAGAAAAGGAGATGCTGATAACCACAACAAACAGTTTGCTGCACACCCAGATGATGTAACTTCCATCTCTGATGCCGGATCAGAATTTTCTCAAGGACAGATAAAAACAGAAGCAGCAATTTCTCAGGGTCGTGGCTGGCAAAGCACTTTARCAGCTTCTAATGGCCCTTGTGGAAGGTGCACAGGAGCTCCTGCACTGTGGCAATTGCAGAGTTCATGAGCTGCAGCTGCCATGTGTCACAGTTGTGCCCAGCTGGAAGCCAGGTGCCACGGAGAGCTGGTGAGCATCCCCTGCAGAAACAAGCCTAACCCTAACCCCTGCCAGCTGCTGAAATCAAGGAAAGCCTACAGGGTTCAATTTTSCTAAGGGGATGAAGCTTGGAAACTCAAGGGTGGGGTGACTGAGCTGTGTATGGATGCAGCTATAAGGAGGAAACCGGGAGCAGAGAGTGAGGGATGTGTCCCCTGCCTCAGCTGTGCTGCTCCTGCCTGTCCTGCTCTCCTCTGAAGAGCATCCCGTGCTCCTCTCATCCACACTGGGTTCCCAAACCCTCTCTGTTTCCTCGAGCAACAACATTTTGCATGTAGACTCTCTCCAAGCCCTGGCRCTCGATTCAATCACTGCTTAATCTAACCCTCTAATTTAATCAATACTTCATGGACAGGGTCTTTGTTTAAAAACCCAAACAAACACAAAACCTTCCAGTCTCTTTTGTGATTGCTTTGTGCAGGTGTTATTAGGTTAATGCAATCAGCAGTGGTAAATCTGCTCTCCGTGTAATGAGGGATCAGCCTTGCTGTGGGGTGCTGTGGGAGGGAGGGAAGCAGGATGAAGAAACCACAAGCTGGGTACTTGAGATGTTGCCAGTGACACCACCAGATTCAGGGTGACCCTTTCTGCTGCAGGAATAACGGGAGGCACCAGCAAGAGTTCCACCTCCTCTCCAGGTGCTCAAAGTTGTCGGGGTCTCTAGCTGGTCAGAGTGACCCCAAAAAAAGTTCMAAAGTCTCTTTTCTCAGCCCAGCGCTTGAAGAAGGAGTCAGGGCTCTTCAGTTCTCGGTCTCAAGGTTGTTTATTGTATCTTATCTATAAAAAATTTTCTCCTGCCTTGCTGAGGTCTGCTCAGCAAGACAGTCCAGGCACTCTGCCTGCCCCCAGGGCAGTGTTATGTCTTTATACTAAAAACTACGTGTACAATGTTTACAATCACTTCCCAATACCTATCACCTATGTTAGACAGTGAGCTTCTACTCTAACCCAATCTGTAAGTGCCAACATCACAGCAGAAGGTGGAGGCCAAGAAGAAGAAGAAGAAGAAGGAGAAAGGCTGGACACGCCCAGTTCCCTCCTCTTGCCTTCTGAACTCCCATACCAAAAACCCTAAAATCTACTTTTTCACCTCATGATGACTTCACTAATATTCTACTTAAACTGTTGTGGCTTGCTGATTTTCATACAAGGTTGGTAACTTGCTCCACGGGTCATAATCAAACCCACAGGGGCATTCTGGGCTCTGTGCCAGGGTCTCTGAGGCCCCTGGCAGGGGTCTGGGCTGCTCAGGACAGCCAGAGGGATGTCCTGGGTCCTGACACAGTGAGAAGAAAGATGCGCTGTGGTGTCAAGAGGCCAGGAAGGATGGACACAGGTAGGAGGAAGGAGGTGGACTGCGTGGTTTCCTCTTACAGTGGGGAGTGTGGGCTCTGGTTGCTCTGGGTGAAGCTGCTTTTCCTCACTGGGGCACTGGCACATGGTTTCAGCTGCAGGCTCTGCCCTCCCCATGCCCACTGGTAGTGCTGGGGGAGCCCATGCTTGGGGCTGGCTCTTGGCTGAATAAGAAAATGCAACAGCTCTCGATGAGTATGAATCCTTCAGCAGTTGTTCCATGTTTAATCAAATTTGTAGAGCCTCGGGCCATTCATGGAGAAAAGAGTTTTCTGTCTGTAATAAGAGGAAGGTTTGCCTGTCAAGGGGTGCAAAGCCAGATAATGAAGTTATTCTTTCTCRTTGCATTTTGCTATGAGTTTCTTGAGAACACTCTCAACGAAGTAATGATGCACGGAGGAGAGGTTTCCAGGCTCTATAAATGGTGGCAGCAGCTTCCACTTGCAGGAAGGGTTTAGGGATGCCAGCATGTCTCCAGCTTCATAGAACCTGCCCCTATGGAAGTCCAGGATAGGTGGGCTTGACTTAAATGGATAAAGTGCAGAGGTGCCCTTGATACTGAGGTGCCATCCTAGTGGGGCAGAGACTGGGGTCTCTAGAGAAAGACCCATGGTGCTTGCTGGGATTTTTTCCATCCTAAATTGCATGGCTAGTGCTGGTGGACTGTCCTTGCCATCTATGTCTTCACATGTCTGGGAAATTTTCCCTATTTTGCCTGCAAAAAGCTGGGGTGCTTTGCTCACATTGCACTTCTACTGAAGCAAATCAACCACAGGAAAGCCAGCAAGGGATAATAYAACCCACAAAAACAAACTACAGTAAGTGTGAGGAAAAATATTAAAAAACCTAACAAAAACATCTCTACCTTTTTTAGTTTCCTTTGGAAAGCTCAATTGACTCCCTCAGAGCCCCCAACAAAGTCAATGATACTTCATCTTTAATTTGATTTTTCCCTTCAGTAAGGGTGGCGAGCATTAGCATCACTGTAATTCTGCAAAGTGCCATTAAATAACAGGGGAATATCAAACGTGAAGATTATGTGTGGTATCAGTGGCAAAATATTACACTCAGCAATGATTTAGACGAGCATTAATGTCTCAGGCGTGCTGCGAGAGATGTCAGGAATTGGACAATAAAACATCTCATCCTTCAAACAACCACTCGGGGCTGGYGCTGGGCTGCTGGGGAGGCAGATGGGCACCCGTGGAGCCGAGCAGCCCCTCTGCAGCCATGCCCTGCCCGCGTTCCTCCGAGAGCAGACACCTCTGCCGCGCGGGGGAGTGATGGATGCTGCCCATTTCCAGCGGGTCGATARCGGGATCGCTGTAGACCACCGTTCTCTTTGTGTTTAATTCACTGAATAAAATGAACCAGGTAAATCACTCGGAGGAGACGGGAGCGGATGTTAATAGGCACATTTGCAGAGCTATCTAAAAATGAGCTCTGCAATTACTGACTCACGCCGGCGCTTGTGTTTGGTGGTGAGGCTGGAGGCGGCGCTCACCCACCACACCAGTGGCCTGGGGAGCAGCCCCTGGCTCCTCAGAGAGGGCTGGGGGCTGCAGTCAGTGGGGCTTTGCAAGGGGGATGCCCAGAGCCTGGCAGGGCATCACAGGTGAACAGGACTCTGCTTTTTTGCAGGCTTTCAGGCCTGAGGTTTGTGACGGCGYTCACAGGGGTTCTTGGTTGAGGGAAGAGACGAGGATCTGACTACATGTTTCAGAAGGCTAGGTTTATTATTTTATCATGTATATTACATTAAAACTATACTAAAAGAATAGAAGAAAAGGTTTCATCAGAAGACTGGCTAAGAATAGAATAGGAAAGAATGATAACAAAGGTTTGTGGCTCAGCTCCSTGTCYGAGCCAGCTGGGCTGTGATTGGCCATTAATTAGAAACAACCMCAYRAGACCAATCMCAGATGCACCTGTTGCATTCCACAGCAGCWGATAACCATTGKTTACATTTTGTTCCTGAGGCCTCTCAGCTTCTCAGGAGGAAAAATCCTAAGGAAAGRATTTTTCAKAAAAGATGTCTGCGTCAGAGGCTGAGCTAGGAGGAACAGAACAGGGTTGGGCAGCTCTTCATAGACTCTTAGGATGGGGTTGGAAGGGACCTTAAAGCTCATCCCATTCCAGTGGAGGTGRTGCTGAGCCCTTTGGGCAGTGTTGTCATAGAAGACACGGTGCCTTTCTCCAGATAAAATGCATGGGCTGTGTTCCCTCTCTCCCTGGGGCAGGAGTGCTGCCTCCCGAGCATCCTCAGCCTTGAAGTTTCCCAGCCTCCATGAGAGGCTCAGGCTGGACCAGGCGCTAGACAGGCAATATGCAGCACTCTGCCAGCTCCCCAGAATAGCATCCTACCCAAGGCTGGATTAGTCCCTGTGGAGCCTGGCTGCCAGAGCAGCCCACGATGGGTGCTGGGAAGCGTTCCTGCCAGCACGCAGCATTCCCACCTCGGCAGCAGGAGAAGGACAGGGCGGGGGGCCATGGCCATCGACCCGTTTATCACGGCGGAGCAGAATTAATCTCTCGGATCAGCAGAGTCATTGTGGCTTAGAGAAAACAAAACAAAGGCAATTATTATTCCTCCCTTGTCGGGGGGCCGTGGCTAATCTCGTTATGCCGAGCAGCGAGGCGCCAGGGAAATCTCACGGTGCTGATAAAGCGCTCGGCAGCTGCACAAAGCAATTACGGTGAGACCGTGGGGCTGTGCTGGGGGCTCGGCCCCTCCTGGGGCCAGGCAGGGCTGTCCCCGGCTGTCCTTGCAGGGAGCCCTTTGCCAAGGCAAGGTGGGTGCTCTTCCTCACCTCCAGGTGCCTTCTCCCATGTCAGTGTKGATGCTTGCTCTGCTAAAACCTTCTCCAGAAACAAAGCAGTTTTGGGGCTGTGGGACTGATTCCCCCACAGGCACCCTGAGTGGTGTCACCATCCTTGYGGCCAGAATCAGCCAGAGGCATTGCCATGTCACCCAACAAGAGATGTGTTGTCCCAGAAGGTGTCACATCTGCTCTGGGTGCTGTGCAGGCTGGGATAGAACAGCAATAGAGTGGTGCTTAGGTTTGGKTTTTTTTATAACTCTTAAATCATTCCCCAGCTCTCCCTGCTGCTTTAAATTGTAACTTGGCTTTTAAAAAGTTTATCGTGCACTAATTCATTCAGCCCGTTCATTTCCATTCTGCTGACAGGGGACAAAATTGCTTCTTTTTTCATCCTAGAGAATTCTAACTTTGTCAATTTATGGTGCCTTTTTGATTTAATCAGGAAATTTCCTAAACTTCCGTGGCAATAACAAGACATTTTTCAAGCAGTACCTGAGAGCTGGCTGGGCATTATTTATAGCCCTGGTGCACACAGTATTTCGGAAGGACTTCCCGTGAGTCACTGGTGGACAGAAGATGCAGGTTGTTCCCAGCATCACTTGATCCTGCTCCTGGGGAATGACAGGAAAACCCCTTTTTTTGGCCTTTGTTTTGCCATTGTCTGAAAAGTCCATGTGTTGCCCTTTCTCTCTTCCCACCCTGGAGGAGCCCAGAGCCCTGGCACGACCTGGACAGGCCAGCCACCTCCACTGCCATGGATGTGCCTCATGTGCCATGGATGGACCCGCTTTGATGCTGCCCTGCCGAGCTGGTATTATGCTGTTCTGTGCTCAAACACTGTTATTTCACTCTTCCAAACACTGTCAGAGCAAGTCACGGGAGGGATTATTTTTGGCTCTGTTCAGTGTAGTTACCTAGCAATTTGCAGGAGGCTTGGTGATACTGGGGAGCTACTCAAGCCACACGAGCTGCTCTGCAGCGAGCAATTCAGTTGCTGCCTTTGGTTCCTTCTGCTGCTCACAAATAGCCCAGGTGCCAGCTTGGAATCTTACAAATTTGTTCTCGGTTGGACAGATTTCAGCCCCGTTGCTAGTGTGTGAAATATTTCCTCTGATCGTTGCTTTTGAGCGCTCGCCGCCTGTGATTTCCCCCATCACGCCTGGGCTCGACTGCCGGCGTGCAGCAGAGCTTTTCCTCTGCCTCGTGAAAGGAAGGGAAAACCACGGCTTGTGCTGATATGGATGTTCTGTAGGACAGTGCTGGGAAACCTCTTTTGATGTTTTTCTTTCACATTTCTCAAGTTGAAAAGAAATAACGTGCGAACGCCTTCCCCTTCCGCTCGCAGCGCCGTGTGCTCCCCTGCACGCTCAGCACCGCCGCTCTAACCAGCCGTAAATACTGTTTGTGTTTGGCTTATTATCTCCAAGGTAATTTATGCTTTTCTGCTCATCCAGGGYGTTTACAGGCCTTCTGTTCTCTGCTGAACTCCAAGTGTTGTGATGAAGAACTGCTATTGTTCAGTTAAGAAGCAACATTGATTGCCAAGAACCAACCAGAATCAGTGTTCTCCATTCTTCCAGGGTCAGACTGGAGGGGAAAAGCCTCAAGGAAAAGACCATGGGCAGGGACAGTAGAATCCAGGTGGCAAAGAGCCATGGTGCTACGGCAAATTGTCAAGAATCTTAATTAGGAACAAATTAAACATATTCCAATTCCACATATAACATGACCCATGTAATTAAATTATTSCTAAAATGCTCTAGACTTCTTCCTCCTATGGGCATCTCTGGCATTTCTCCCTGGCGCTGCTGCTGGGCTTTGTGCCCATCCTGGTGGGTAGTTCCATATCCTGAGAGCATGTTTGATGTGGGCAATAGGCTGGATCTCATATGGCTGAAGGACACTTGCTGAATCTCATCGGGTTGTGGCAGTGCATGTTCTGCAGTGGGCGGTGTCTGCATGGTGACATTAGCAGAGAGAKACTATGCTCTTCAGGGGAAACGCTTTCAGGAAACTTCTTCCGTAGCACATCCATTGGCTGGATCCAGTATCCAACCATTTTGTTCTCAGAAGCATCACAGAGAAGAAATGAGAACCAAAATGAGAACAAAATGAGAACCATGGTCCTTCCGGAGCTCCAGCGGGTGCTGGATGTTTGCTTTAAATAGAATTAACCATGCAAATTGAATCATGTGAGTGTAAATTAGCTCTCGTTCCACCAGTGCTCTCGGTGTTGCTTAACCTACCATTTACCCCAAGACATCTGCTAAGTGCCATTCTTTCGAGTACTTAAACAGCACCTCTCTCTACCAGAGAGCCCCAGCCCCGCGCACCAGCAGCGCTGCCGCAAGCCTGTAATTATCGTTAAAGGGCTATTGTGCTCCTGGCGCTGATGAAGGCAGCGGGTGAGGCTTTCCAGCCCGGCTCCCTGCCTGCCAAGGGGAGGATGAGTGGGGCTGGGGCTGAAGCCTGCCTGCTCCCTCTTCCCGTGCCCGCTCTGGCAGCAGGGAAGGTCCTGGCGCACCACTGTGAGCATGTTGCCCAAATATCGGCAGCGGTGGTCGGCATAAGAAGATGAAAATGGGCTGTCAGAGGAAGGCTCCCCAGCCAGGGCTGCTGCCTGGCAAGGAGATGTGAGTCTGCTGGAGGATTGCAGCCCCCACTCTCTCTTGTTGGCATCGCTTCCTCTGCAGCCAAAATGGAAGGAGAGGGCCCAGGGCTGCAGCGAGCACCGTGTGGCTCCAAGCCTTCCCCAGCGTGAGCTTTCATTTAAGCTTTTGATGTCATAGTTGGGAGAGTTAACRTGTTAACCTTGTGGAGAAGGTGGTGTGCAGGTAGGCTGGAGGCACTGGCACTCGGCCCTGCAGCACAGCTTTGCTGCTGYGTGTCAGATCACAGCTGGAAGTGGGATGAGGGGATGAGCAGGTGAGGAAGATGACCTTGCTKGTGCCCAGGCAGCTCAAAGGGGTGCCTTGGATCCTTGTCTGCTCTTTGGCTGGGCCCCTCCYAGGAAACGTGGATGTGATGCTCATTGGCTTCTCATTTTTCCAGCCTCTTCCTACAGTGTGAGAAAGCCCATTGTGGCTGGTGTGAATGGAGTTGGACACAATTCCTCCACAGTGGTTATGCAAATTCCCGGCCATAATGACATGTTGTCGTGTGTGATGCTGCGAACAGATGGCCCGAAGACAGGCTCAAGATCAGAATTAGTCCTGGGCTCCTGCAACAGAGCTGGGAGCATATGGGCCTCATCGATCCTTGCTTTAGCCTTAATAGCAAAGGGAACGCTAACATATGAATAAAAGCCAAAGGAGAAGAGAAAAAACAAGATTGTGGTGATTCAGTGGCACTCAGGCTCTTCTGAAAAGCTGAAATGGTCTCTCCTCAAACTCGAGCATCCTTCCAGCAACAGACGGAGCTTTGCTGTGGAGGATCCCTGAAGGCTTGAGCACACATTCCTCTCTGCAGCAGCACAGACCGGTCTGCACGCACCCAGATCAGAGCCCTTCAGCCCTGTTATTTATGCTGTGGCTTCCCAGAGGCATGAAAGCACCAGCGGTGGTTTAGAATTCCATTTGGCACTTTGTTTTATTGGAAGGCTTYGGGAGCTGCCGTGATAGATGGCTGCTTCCCTCCTGTTTGTCACATCCGTGCTGTATGAGTTATCAGTGGCTGGTTTCTGACTTGGAGCCGGCACGAGGGGCTTTGGAAAATGGGGCATCACTTGTTCACTGCTTATAGCTTTGTAAATCTGYGAAGGACTGGGGTTCTTCTTCCTTTTATTTCAATCTAATGGTGGTTTAAGGCAGCTCGCTGATGCTGCCTGGGATTTCTCTAAGGACAAAATAGAAAAGTGATACATACCGTGGAAGTGCTGAGCAGCGAAGATTGATTCTGTCAGTTAAACATCACACAAGCATAAACAGTGTGTGCTGCTGTGCCTGCTCCCCTCTGACACCAGCAGAACCAAACCTTCCCGTCAGCAGGCGAGCTGTCACTTCAAGCCCTGAACACAGCATCTGGATGAAAAGGGAAATTTTTTTTTTTTTTAAGCTCTCCTATTCCTAATCAGCTGGGTGTCTGGGTCCTAATATTTGCCTAGAGCGAGTTCTTTCAATAATCTGAGTAAGTGGTCCCCAAGGCTTGTCACTGCGAAGGCGCACGGAGGGGATCTCTGTGCCTGTGCTGCTGAAATTAATTGATCCCGATATTTTCTTGAGGCGGGATAAAAAGAAGAGAAAAATGTGGTTTCAGATCAGGGCAGTTGAAATCCCAGGGAAGATGGTATTTAATGGGTGCCCACAGCTGCTTTGGCAGGCTTCAGGGGAGCTCTCATCCCAGACCCTAGGTGCAATGGTAGTCAGTGGCTGGGAAACACCCCAGGATTTTTTTTGTCCTCGTTACACATGCCCAGAAAACACCCACTGGAAAAGCCTTTCAGCCCCCCTCAGCCTCAAGGGCAGCCTGTCCCTCCTGCAGCCCTGTGCTCTCCGGCCATCACATTCCTCCACTGGGACAGGCCCCGTGCTGACCCCCCCGTTCTGGCAGCACTGTCAACATCTTTGGTTTCCATGGCAACTGCAGAATGCCAAGTATGGAGCTGGTGCACACCACGRCATCACCAGCTTTCCCTGGCCCCTTCAGGAAGTGGGTAGCATGAGCTGGAGCTGCCCACAGGGCTCTGRGTGTAGGACACTGCATGGCCAGACCCAGCTGCACAGGCTTTATTTCAGAACCACTGTGCAGGAAGGGAACTCTTCCACCCTCCAGAGAAGCACACGAGGATATTTTTAGCAGGGCAGCAAGACAAACGAGCTCAGCTCTTCCAGCTATCCATCTGCTTCGTGTGTTCAGGGCCCCACAGCCTTTCCAAGTAAATTGAGTCCTGTKCCAGGCCCCTGAGCTGCTGTGCTGCAAGGCCATGGGGTTTGTGATGGGAAATGCCCATCCCTGGTTTCTCCTGCACAGGGCAGACACAGCCACRATTCCTGGGAGCTCAGCTTTCTCTGATGCTGTCCTTGAGGCAAGAACTTGGGATTTATCCCYTGCCTTAACCAGAGGCAGCTTGGCTGGGTGCTCAGGGCAGACTGTGGCTCTGTGGTGTCTGTGGCTGCCCACGGTCCCCAAGCAGYGCCAGCAGCACCGTGACTCCCTATTGAGATGCTGCAGGTGGAGTGAGCACACAGGGGGAATGAGAGTGATCAAATACAATTCCAGGACAGTTCCAAGAGCAGTCTCCAGTACGGGGCTCCCTGTTGTTTTCCAGTCACTGGAGAAACACTGAGAGAAAAACCTGAGCTGAGCAGCTGTGACCCCAAATGGGCTCCCTTCTCCCATGGCAGGTGGTACCCGGCTGTGCCARTTGGAATTGTTTATGCTTGGAGCTGAAGGGCAGGGAAAGGCAGGTTACACCTTTCCTGCCAGTCCTGGGAATCTGCAGACGCCTGGCGCTCGTTCCTCGTGAGTTTTGCAGGGAGCACAGAGAGCAGGGAGATTTGGGGCACGCAAAGCACAGACTGGGGAGATTTGGGACCACCCTGGCCTCGCTGAAGTTGCTCGCAGAGCTGCAGAGCAGAGCTCGGTCTCCCTGGCAATGGTTGCCATGCGATCGCTGCTGTGGCACTGCCTCCGCCTGCCTTCAGTCAAACGCGCTCCTCCCAAGGGAAGGCTTGTGTCAGAGTCCCCGAGGAGGGCAGGGTGGATGGGCTCCCACTGATGGGGACAGGCCAAGAAGAGGAAGCAACCCAGAGGTCTGAACGCAGCAGTGGAGCTGCCCCCAGTGCGCAGCGAATATGGGAAGCAGACGTTGCGCAGCAGTGAAGCCCGTGCTCCCCAAACTGCTGGCAGGGTCATTCCCAGAATCCCATCACAATTGTCAGACAGAGCCCTGCAGTGGATGCAGTTTTCCACGCATAACGTGGCTTGGAAGACATCTATAACCTATTTTTCAGTGGTTATTGAAACTTTCCGGGTCGATGCCCAGGCTGCAGTCAATTACTGTGGTCTCGATGCTCCTGGAGTTGATGGAGTAACAATTTCATAGAAGTGCCTTCTGTCCCCYAGTGAAGGATCAGAGTTACTCTGTGAGATAGCTCTTCTGGTTTGAAAAAAAATCCTTTGCAGGGATGTAAGTTCCTCATTTTAAACCCAAATGTAAAACTTAAAAATTCCATTACCACAAGAAGCTGATAGGAAACCAGTGGCTTGGGTAAAGCATCTGATCACRCATGAAAAATTATCAAGTCAATGTTGAAAAAGCATTGAGAAACACGTGCTGGCTGCTCAGAACCCTCATCAGTCACTGCTGGGCAGAGCCAGGTCCTGGAGASCTCACACTGGGGTGGTTGAAATTATCCAGAGACAGCTGTCCCAATGTTCCCAGATTCCTTGCATGTGACTCCTGTATCCACTTTTCCACATGAACAATAACGCTGAAGAGAACGTCACTCATCAGACAGGCATAATTGGATTTGGAAAATGTGATATTGTGAATTAAGTTGACTGATGGGGAAGTGTCAGTTTTATTAACAATCTTCCTTCAGATGATAATTTTATATCTATAAGGATGAATTACAAGAGTACTTGAAAGCATCAGTCTCAAATGATGAAGTCATTTTAATAAAGGCTGACTTTCTCTTTCATACACTTGTTTTTAAATATTTTATCTCCTTATGGGAAACTGTGTCCAATTCAGAGCCAAAACCGATGTAAGAAGTGCCATTTTCATCTTCACACAGAGAAACACCTTCACCCTCAGGCGAGCTCCCAGCTGGGTGCAGCCTGGCCTGTCACCCCTTCTTGGGGTTTCAATGCAGATCTGAACATTGAACAAATCTTYTTCCTTTCATGGTATTTTTCCAGAAGAAAGAGGTGGGAAATGCAGTAAGAGAAGGAGTAAGACAGAAAATCTGACACTTGGAAACGTCCCCGCCTCCCTTCAGCTGAAGAAAACTTGTCATTGGCTTTATCCACACCCTTCACAGCAAGAGGCTGGCTTTCCCCTCATCCTTCCAGCCATGGCACTGCTGGAATTGAAGGATTTGGGGGTTTTACATCAGTGCTGTGGGGCAGCTYAGATGCAGGACACCATTTCCATTTTCTACAACAGCTTACTCTGACTGAGAGCGCCTCACTAAATGTTTGATGTGCCTCCAGCTGCAGTGGGCACTGGAGCCGTGTCCCTCACGGACACAGGGCTGTGCAGAGCCYGTGGTCCCCTCTGACCCAGCCTCTGTCAGGGCAAACTGGCCACTTCATTATGTCCCTATTGATCAATTAAACGCTTTGTGCCTTATTTATCCCGCAGCCAGGAAGGAGCATTGCAGGAGCAAAGAGCAATCTGGTTGGACTAAAATCTAAGGAAGAAAAATGAGCTGATAAAAGCCCTGTTGCACTCGGCTTCCCCTTCAGAGGAGCCTTGAGAGAGTCAGAGTGAGTTTTTTCCTAATGAAAAAAATTTGATAAAAACCCTTTTTGGCCAAAGTTTCGGTGTTTGCACATGTGAAGGAAGGGAGGTCTGTGCTTCCAGGGGAGTGGAGCCTGAAACACAGCAGAGGTTTTTGGAGCTTTTTGTGCCCAGCCAGGCAGTCAACCCCTTGCACGCAGGCCCTGGGGATGGACTGATGGGCAGATGCCAGCCCTGGGATGAGGCAGGGCAGGGAGGCAGCACAGGCAGTGAGCACAGTGCCAGTCCTGCCTCAGGGAGACCCTTCCCTACACAGAACCCTGCTCCCACCAACCTGATGGCACAGGTGACCTATTTATTAATACTTGGGAGATAAATGGAAGGAAGCAGCTGCTGGATTGCCCAATTGTGAGATGAAAGATACCTGCAGAACACCCGGGGAGGCCCACTCAGACAGAGCTGCTGCTGCAATTCTGGGGACACAAACCCCTGCAATGGTTTCTGTCCTGACCCACTGCTAGAGAGGAAAAGGTGCCATGTCAGGGTCTGATACGCCCACTATTTCCCCCTTGCCAAAGGAATCCCCAATTTCAAAGTCAAACTAGAATTCTGGCTGCTTTTTGGTGAAGATCCGAATCTGCCGAAGCGGTTTTGTGCTGCCATGGTTTGAAGTCAGATGCTTTAGCGGCACAGAGAGCGCGAGGCTGGATTTGCATGTGAAATGAATCATGCCCAATGTGATTAAAAATGCCATAAAGGATGAATTTAAGATTTTTTTCTTACTTACTATTAAAGTTTTTCAGTAATTTTCCACCCCCTCAGCTGAGCACCGTTCAGATGAACGGGAGAGAAACTTTCTCTGYGATTCATTACTGAGAGGTCTGAGGGGAATTCTCTGTATTTCAGTGAAAAAGCAAAGCTAAAAATAAAGGTTTTTCCATCAGCATGGTATTCGTGTAGAAGCTGAGACTGTGGGGAGCACGAGGGCAGGAATGTATCTTGAGAGTGGTTGGTGGGGACTGACCAGGAAAGGGAGGCAGAATGTGGTGTGGGATGGGCACAGCAAGCACCCAGCGTCCTTCAGCATGTGGAAACGCCCCAGAGCCATGGCTGGGAGGCAGCTTGGCACTGGCATCAACACTGACACAGTCTGACCTGCAAAACCCAGTGCAGAGCGATGGAGGAAGGACAATCTCCCTGCCACAGGATGGTTCCACAGGTAGCTCAGCACTGTGTACTGTGGAGATGTGCTGGGGAGCCGGGACCTGCCTTCAGTGTCCGCTAAATTTGAGGGCTGAGGCAGAGCAGAAGGTGCTCTGGCTCACAGAGGCCATGTAGGAATCAGGCAGAGCAGCTCCAGCATTGTGAGCAAAGAGGAGGCTGGACTGGGATTCCGTTGCTCCATGTTCCACAGCTGAGCACTGCCAGTGTGGCCACTGGAAAAAGCCACCACYGGGCTCAGCCTGGGGATGAGGAGTGCCTGGGGATGAGGAGTGCCTGGGGATGAGGAGTGCCGTGCTCTCTCCTGCCCATCCCTGACACCAGCAGCACGAGGCTGTTGCCAGCTCCAGAGCTGAATGCAAACACCTGAAGTTCGCACAGCACCAATCCAGCTCTGCATARCTGGCTGGCACAGATGTGCCCCGAGGCCCAGGAGCAGCTGCTGCCTGTATCCCCATCCTGCTCACATCCCCATCCCACCCACACCCCCATCCCCACCCACCTGCATCTCCATCCCACGCGCATTCCCACCCCTCCTGCATCCCCATCCCACCCACATCTCCTTCCCACCCACATCCCAGTGCCCACGGACACAGCAGTTAGTCCCTGAGGAAAGATTATTTGCATGATTAGAAAAAAGGGGGAGGAACACTGCCGGCAGCAAACCACGCTCCTCATCCACGCTCTTATGAAACAGATGCATGTCAGCAGACATCTTAATGCAAGCATCTCAACCAGTGAGAGCAGAACCAGTCCGTGTGGCTGGGGGAAGAAAGGAGATCCCTCTCCACTTCCAAATGCTGGCTGGAATCATATTTGTATGTAAATGCAGTTTCTGTAAATGCACACTAACTCACCAGTAGCTCCAGGAGCCATTGCGTATTCATGACAGAAGAGCTTTTTACCCGAACAGGAGTTTTCGAGGGTACTTTGCATGAATTTCTCCTTTTTCTCYGCGTGTCGGAGTTTGACTAACACGTTGAAAATTAAAAAATAATTGAAACGGATCATATGCAGCTCAGCAGGGGCCTTATTTTCCGGTGAGTGGCAAGGGAATGGAGGAGCGGTAACGCGCGGCTTTTGTAGCCTTGTCACTTTGATGAATTCTTTAGGAACATCAGCGGCAGCACGGGGAGGCTCTGGCTCAGCCAGAGCAGCAGCACAGGCTGGGTCGGAGGAGTCTCATCCCAGAGAAGAGCCTGTGTGGTTTCTCTTAATCTGCAATCTCCCGTTTCCTTGTGAATGCAAACTGGAGACAGAACGAGCCGAGGGGAGGAGCGCTGGAGYACGGCTGAGCTTCTCTCCAGAAATGGTCCCAGCAGTGCTGGCGGAGGAAAGGTCCCTCCTGGGTGCCTGTTGGGGAAGATGAAACAGGAAAGCCTTATAAATATGATTGCCTGGCAAAAGATTTTGAGATTATAGAAACTATAAGCGAAATTGAAATGAAAGCAAGCTTTGAGATCTCTTAGTTACTGAACAACTGGAAAACAATGGCATGACCAGCTGAAGGTGATCCCCTTTTGATGGAACAACACCCTCTGCTTGCAGACAGGCCCAAGGGTCAGAGCAGACCCTACAGCTTGGCAGAAGGGGCCCAAAGAGGAGTTTTTAGGGTTTAAAATGTAGCACAGTATGATAATGTAGTGATTTTTACAGGCTGTATGWAAATGCTGTAGGATTTGTATCTTGTATTAGGTTGGTTAGTGAGAATTAGAATATACAACACAGAAGATTTATTGTATTGTAATGAGAACCTCACTCTCTTACCCTTTTACTCTCTTACCTTTTTTACTCCCTTACTCTCTCACCCTCTCATCCTCTCTCCCCCTCTCTTCTCTCAGCCTGCTCTGAGCTGTGGCTGGGCTCCCAGCAGGGCCCTGCACCCAGGCCCTTTGCAATAAACCCCAAGCTCCAAGCCRTGGCTTCAGAGATTTCTCGTCTCCATCCATCCCGACCCATCCTACCCCCTGACGCTCCCACAGGTGCCCACGGCCAAGCTCAGCTCAGGTGTTACACTACCTGGTGCTGATCATGTTCAGCTCAATGAGCGTCACATCCCCGATGGCATCGGTTCCTCACCGCGCACAGACGGCCACCAACTTCCCACCGTGTCTGGCCATGCCATGCCCCAAACCAAACCCCATCCCTCCAAAGGACGAGAGCAAACAAACCTGGCGTGGCAAGGAGTGGTCCTGGAGCCCCCAAACGGACTCTCAGTTCAGCCAGGAAGGGTCTGCCAAGGACGGCTTCCCAGGGAAAATCAAACCCAGTCCTGGCTTGGAATCGTGTCTGCCTGCAAACATTTCCATGCCACATCTGCTGCTTTGAATTAGGACCTGAATATTCATCTCCAAAATGTATAATTTATACTTACAGCAGACAATTCATAATTTAAGTGTTATTGCTCTAAATTAAGTATTACATTTAAGCTGGCTGTGGACCAGATAAGTAAAACCAAGACATCACGAAGAGGAAACCCTCACTCTGGTGGTTCATACCATAAGGTCCTGACTGGATGTCAGCAGCCAGGCACACCCAGAGGGAGGATGCCCCATCCTGAGCAGGACAGGACCCAGCTACTCCTATGCTCCCGCCTGCCCCTCTCCCTCCTCCAACAGCAGTTGCAAGAGAAGGAGACGAAAAAAGTYAGGAATGAAAAAGGAAAATTAAACATGAAAATTTAATTAAATCACCCTTTGATCACTCTCTGTGGAATGGACTTCATTCGGAAGATTATTTGTTGGAGAGCAATAACAGCTTCTAATTACGAGAGGATTCAATGTGGAACGAGGGGGTTATTATATTTTTTAAATCAACCCGGTTTCCCCTACACCAATCAACAAGACTGCCTGCACATTACCAGTTAACATTATTAAAGTTGTATTTTACAGCCTGGTTACTCGCCAGTGTTTATGAGTGTGAAATATCTGGTTTAAAGCTGACACAGAAATATCATCAAAGTGGTCCATGGAGAAAGAGCTTGTGCTTTAATTGGAAAATGTGGGTGCTGGGTCTGCTGCTTCCCATGGAAGGCAGGGTGGGAGATGACTGGTTTTCCCCACGGAGCCATCCGCCCTCTCCATGGGTGCTGCTGTGCTGGTGAGCACACTCACAGCCCCACCACGCCCAGGACCAGCCTTCCCAGCTGGGAYAAAGAGCTGGAGATGTGTGGCAGAGGCCTGGAGAGGCGTGGGGACTCTGGGCATCAGTCACCCAGGCTTTATCTCCCGTTGAGTAAATCCCCTGGAAGAGCGGCGTGGCTGCCTCGGCTTTGTGAATGAGGCCCTTAAAGATTTGCATATATCATAATCCATGTGAGTCATAACCAGCCAGCGCTTCAAACGCTCTCCGAAAGAAAGAACCAAATATCCCCATTAGAGCTTTTATCCCCTGCTATTTCATATCACAATAAAATGTCAAAAGGAAAAGAGAAGCAGATTTCTGATATTATTACTTTGAACTTTTCTTGGCTATACTCCCCTGAAGCATGACATTTACTGAGGAGAGGGAGAAAAGAAGAGGCTGGAATATCTCCTTAATCATCTTTATTTCAGCACTGTGGCATTGAGCAGCTGGACTGTGTCTCCTGCCTGGATGGGAGAGATGATGGGTGGCACCACAGCCCTGAACCCTTCCTGTTCCCTGGCACCACTGAGGATTTGTAACCTCCTTGATGCTCTGCCCAGGCACAGCTGGGGAGAGGCAATGGGCAACATCCCCATCATCATTATCATCACCATCATCATCACCGTTGTCATATTGACATTAAGATAAATTCAGCGACACATGGTGCAGTTTGGTAGTATCATAATAACAACCCTTAGCTCTTTTGAAGGCACCTGGTGGTTGATCCTGAGCTCTCCTGACAGGAGCAGCCTGAAGAGCCAGTCCCTGGACATCCTGGCACAGAATCCTGAGGGATCTGTCCTAACTGTGTCTCTGAGGTCTGGCTTTGCCACACGATTTACACCACAGTGAAAAGCTGTCTGCAGGGAATTACAAATGAGTCGGTTTGTAAAAAAAGTCCTAAGTCATTAAAAGTTCATAGTGAAAGGAAAAGTGGGAATAGATGTCATAAAAAAGTTAGAAGGATAAAGTGGTTCTTCCATCAAAAGCTTTTACAAGCCCATTTAGGAAATCCATTTTAACTGTATTTTAATTTCTTTTATGGACCTAGTAAAGCCGAATGGTGTCAGGGAGATTGAGAAAGGTGGGGCATTAACATTGTGCGCCACTCTCACTTCTGAAAAATCCCACTTTTTCCATGGACTGAGCTTTCAGGGGCTATTTTGATGTAAGGAAGTGAATCCAATTTAGCAGCTTCATCTCTCATGTTTAACTTTCACAGGAACATGGCAGAGTTATACCCTGGCACAGCAAAGACCCAGGAGCAGGATGGGGAATTTCCAAAAGGCAGTACCTGGAGCAGGAGGTTTTTGGAGCTGTGCTTTTCCTTTGGGGTCAGGTCAGTTTTTGGGGGGAAAAAAAAAAAAATTTAAGCCACCAGCAACGAAGAGCCTCGTGCTATGGAGACARTGATTGGGGCAGGGCTGGCAAGTGAAGGTGTTGACCCACTCCTGCCAAGGACATGCTGCCCGTGGAGCTCTGTGCCAGCCATGCCAGGGGCAGCTCAAATCCTCCAGAACTCAGAGCCAGGTCATCAATGACCATGTGGAAGCCTGGCAAGCATGGAACCAACAGCAGTGCTGAGGGTCCTGCCTGCACCAAGGCCAATGCRTTTTTCGGGGAGTGGAGTTGCCGCGCTCAGGATGGAGAGTTGTTATGGAAACAAATGACTCGTATTCTCCGAAGGAAGCACGATTTCAGCTTAATAGGGGGGAAAAGCAGGGGAGAAGAAAAGGATAATATTTCAAAAAGCTTTAATGAGACGTGAATTGTGCGCGCTCGTCCTCTGGAGTGTGTAATGGTTCCGCGGGGAGGACGAGCGGTGTTTACAACCAGCCCCACGCGCCCAGTGCAGCCGTGTCCTCGGAGAATCCAAACTTCAGGGCCCCCTCTCAGCTCCTCTGACATCAGCCAGAGCACCAGGGTGCCCCCATCATACTTTCTGAAAAATCCCTTCGCCAGGATTTCTTCTCCTGGGAAGCTGAGAAGCCTCAGGGAAAAAGGAAAATGATATAATCTCATTTGCTTCTCCCTGTTTTGCTGCTTTGGAATGTGGTTTGGAGATAGTTTATCCAACACATGAATTGTTTTGACTTATTGGCCAATCAGAGGCCAAGCTGTGTCGGGACTCAAGAGTCACGAGTTTTTCATTAGTATCTTGTTAAGCCTTCAGTAAGCATCCTTTCTCTATTCTTTAGTATAGTTTAGTATAGCATTCTTTAATGTAATTTCATATCATAAAATAATAAATTAGCCTTCTAAGAGTCAGATTCATCATTCCCTTCCTGCCACGGAGGACCCCAGAAAATGTCACACCAGGGAGATTCTGTTGGCACCAAAGCCTCATCCCCTTCCAAAAGGTGCTGCCTGTGCAGTGGCACCGTGGGGAAGCCAGAGCTGAAGTGCCCTGCATCAGAAAGGTGAAAGGGAGAATCCAGCAATGCTGTGGATGCAGGATGATGCCCATGGGGTGGAGGAAGAGCTTCCCTCACCCTGCCTGCCCACTCCTACGAGCCCCTGGCATCCCTCCAGTGGGGCACAGCTGTGCCCTTGCCGGTGATGATGCAGCCAACGCCAGCCTGGGCTGCCTGGGCTTCCCTCACGGAGCTCCACACTGGCTCCTGCCTTCACCTGCTCTCCCCAGAAGCCAAGGAAAAGCAGTGCTTTGATAAGAAATGCAATCATTAGGAATGTGCCAGAAACCAGGTATTAATAGAAGCACTATTAGAGGATTTATGGATGATTTAAGATGCAGCCCATTCCGCTCGTGAATGCCTCGTCTGTTTAAGAGCAGTAATTGCCTATTATCCAGCAGCTTCTAATGTGCTTGGCTCGTGCTGGCGTGACACACGAAGATGCAGCACATCTTTAAAACAGCCAATGCCAATTCCAAGGACCTGCTTGTAATTTTAAACACAAGAATCCAGTAAAACTCAGATGGCAGCTGAGAAGTGAAAAAGCCAACGGCACACGGCGGGCAYGGAAGCAATGATCAGGGAAGTGTTAATAGCTCAGAGGTGGGCACAGCTCTCAGCAGGTGACAGCTCTGCTTATCCTCCAGGTGTGTTCTACCCCTTCTCCCCATGTGCCTCTTGTTTTGGGCCTTGCAGCAGAGAGAGTTTCATGAATCAAACAGAGCCAGGTAACAGCCAGAGGGATGTGAAAAATGCCATGGTACCAAGAACAGCCGCGAGCCTCCTGGGTGTTTGTCTGCCTGTGTGTCCTTTGCATTACACTGATTTGAATTTTTTTCACAGTATTTTGGAACATTTTCACCCTTTGAAGTGCACTAACCTACCAGAGAAGCCTTAACTTCTGAATCAGSGATGAGATTCCTCCGCTCGTCTCTGTGCAGGAGTCCCTGGGATGCAATGCTCGGGGCAACATCAACAACCTCTGGAGCTCCACAGCAGAGCTGACCTGGGCACACCTGTTTATTGCCAGGAGAATGGACTAAAACAAGCCAGCAATGACACAGGAAGAAGACCAGCACCACATTCACCCCACACAGCCCACCCTGGGCCTCCCTCATCAGCACAAACCTCCCCTGCAACCTGCAGCGGAGGCTTTTCATAGCTGCTGAAAGAAATTTTCTGGTGGCAAAAAGCCTTCCTGGTGGCAGAGGGAAAATCCTGCTGTTCATCTCACAGGCTCTCTGCAAGGAAGAAAAGCCTTTTGAACGCCAGCCACAGCAGCCAGGCAGCGCCTTCCACTGTCTCCTTGGAGGCTTTTAATTTATAGTGCCCACAATTTGACGTGTTGATCTTCCTGATTGCACAAGGAATTGAATTGGATTCAGATTTATTTGTTCTAATTTGTGCCTCCTGTTACTGATCACCGCAGCATCGCCGGCTGCGGACGGGCTTTGTTCAGCCATCCCAATTAAAGCCTGCAAAGTGCAAATACACACAAGAGCAGCTGGAAATGCAATGAGCAGAGAGCAAACAGGCAAACAAGCCAGAGCCCACGGTGATTTCAAACCCTGTCGTTTTGGTGTGAGTTTCACCAAGAGGAATTGCAGCTCCAGTCGTTTCCCTGGAGCCTCTCCTGCTGCTCCACCAGGAAGGAATTGCTGCCAGGCTGCCCTGGCCACAATCCCACTCAGATCATGATAACCCTGCCTCCCCCCAGGTGATTTAGAGCCTGATTTTTGGACAGCAGAGCGCTGGCTTCAACCTGCTGGTCTCCCAGAAAGGGGACAGCAAGAGTGAGCTGCGTGATCCAGCCCTTGGAGATCTGCTGATCCACAGCTGCACCCAGAAGGTCGTGCTGGCCTGACACACCAGGGATTAGGAATGAGGAGCCTGAGTAAAGATTAAAGGGCTCTGGGCTTTTTGATGGCTGATCCTTTCTGGCTATAAGCAGCACCCACCGCCTCTCATTCTGACCAGTGCCTTCCTTGCTTCCTGGCTGAGCCCTCCSTCCCAGCTCCTCTGTCAGGAGAGCTGAAAGAGCCCTCCTCAGGCTGGGACTGCCCATCATTCCTCTCAGCATCATTAACAACCTGCTGGTGCTGTTGGAAGGAAAGGCCTTGCTTTTGAATTGGGGAGTCACATCCTCTGGGTCTCTTCATGCTCCCTTGGCCCTGGCAGCCCTGCAGGGCTGGGACTTCCATGCCAGGGGGCCAATTGTCCCTCCTGCTCTTTCTAATAAGCTCAACAGCCTGAGCTCTTTAATTCCTTTGGGGGAGAGATTTTTCCCAGTCCTCAGCTCACCTTTGCCTGCCTCCTCTCTGCAGAGCATTTGCTCTGTTTCTGCTGCCATCAGCTGGGATTTTCTCGTCTCCTTATTTAACCCCCCTGTGTTCTCCTCACAGGCGGCACTACAGCAACCCACACATAAACAGCAACAGAAAAAACAAATGCTTTTGGCCAGGCATGCCATCATTTCTGGGTCTCCAGAGCTCAGAATTTTTTGGGGAGGCAGCTCAGAGCACCAGGACACATCACAGCTCTGCCTGATCCTCCCGGGACACAYCAGCTCCCCACCTTGCTGGCTCCTGCAGACAGTGTCATCTCACTGCCTCAGCCTCCTGTTGTGCCCCGGGAGTGACAATGACATGGCAATCAATGGCAATGATCTCCCAAGTAGCCTGGCTGATAAACATGCTCTCGAAGCTGCTACAAGCGTGTCTGAGCAGCTCATTCTGAATAAATTGGGGTTGATGTACACACTGTAAGTCGTGTGTACTTCAAATTTATCCGCTCAGGTCCTGGTGTTTCCAAACCCCGGCTGCTGTGGGGATAATGGGGACACTGATGGGCTTCCTAAAGAGTGGCTGGGGGGATGAGAGGGACCCAGCCAAGCACCCACCACTGCTGTGGCTGCTGGGGTTGTGCCTCTGCTCCCTGCAGAGCAGRGCCAAAGAACTGGTACCTGTGTGCCTCTCAGCTGCCAGGCTGCTTGCCCAGACAGCAAAGCTCTGATCCCAGTGATCCACAGGCTGGGACAGCAGCCACAGTCCCAGAATGAGAGAGGGSCTTTGGAAGAGGGGCTGGAGCTGGGCTGTGACCCAGTGGGTGATGCTCATGGACAGGCATTGCAACACYTGATATGGATGTTTGTAGTTTGTTTTATGTGTGTGTGCTTGGTGTGTGGCCTCCTGGTCCCCTCTGTCCTCGCCCTGTGCCTAACCCACTGCTGGCAGCTTTACACAAAAACAAGGTGTTTGCACAGGCAAAACCCAGGCTCCCTGCCCCCTGTCCCCCAGGGCCTCCCAAGCAGGTATCCATCATTGCCTTTGTTTGGTTGTGTTAATTGAGCTTGCTATTTATAGCTGATTATTGGAACCAGGTCGAACTCATCTCGGTGTGCTCTCCATAAGGAGACAGGCAGTGAGGAACTCTGAGTCCCTCTGCCTGTCCTGGGTGTTGTGTTTGTGCTTGG
>JACDOX010000236.1:341336-359341 GCA_014549065.1 Cardinalis cardinalis
TCTGGTGGTACCCAGGCTGTGCTCAGTGAAGGGGATGCTCTGGTGGTACCCAGGCTGTGCTGCTGGGGGAAGATATTCCAGTGGAACTTGCCCCACGCCCACTGGGAGGGATGCTCCCGGAGCACCCACACTCTGCCTTGCCAGGAGGGATGCTCCAGCAGTACCCTGGGATGCAGGGCCTGAGCTCGCCACTGTGTTAACCCCCTTGGGGGGCACTCGAGGCAATTCGTCCCCTGGCTTGTCTGGGACCTGTCTCACCACACTGACAGATGAACCTGCAGCACTCTGAGTGTTCCCAGGGGAGCCAGACTGGCCTCAGWGCTGCTGCTGCCAGAGCAGTGGCAGGCAAATTACAGAGCACTGGTCTGGCACAGAAGTTTTTAAGAGAGGTGTTTTTGTCTGAAGATSCATGCAAACTTCTGGGCTTCCCACCCTGACACTTTTCAAATCCTGTCTGAAATAATCCCTTAAGACCACAGAAAACTCTCTCAAGCAGATATCCTGCACTCTCTAGAGCAAGCTAAGCCGGGCTGACCACAATGGACAGTGCTGGCCAGCTCGCTGTGTTAGCTCTCACACTCATCCTCAGGCTGGCTGGAGGCACTGGCCCTTTTGTCTTGTCAGTGTCTTTTAAAAKATTTGAAAGTGGGAACTGAACTTGAAACTCGGGGTTAAAAGCTGGCTAAACTTCGGCAGCAACTGGATACAGCTCTCTGCCCGCTCCCTTTTACTCTTCCCCACATTGCTCTGCCAGATCCTGTGGGCGCGGGATGCCCCAGAGAGGTCCTGCGCTGGTGGGCACCAGCAGCAGCCCCAGGCGGCTGCCCCGGGGCTTTGCCCTTCCCCTGCCTGTGGCGAAGGACGGGCCTGGAGGCGACAGCAGCCGGGGCCGGCGCTGCGGAGCCGAAGCTGCGCGCYGCCGGCGCTGGCAGGGGCCGCACCTCCCGCATCAGCACATTGGCTGATGGCACCGCTGGGTATTAATTATGCCTTCCGCACTCGCGGCTATTCAAATGGTAAAATTGTTTATTTGCAGCTGGGTGAGCTCAAGGCAGAGGCAGAAGAGCGAGTGGCTCTCCCCGCCACGGTCGCCCTGCTGCTCCCCTCTCACGGCTCCCCAAGCCCAGCCAGGGATGGATCCAGCTGCCTCCACCTTGGTATTTCCATCCTGGAGGGAGCCATGGCTTCCCAGCCCCTCCCTGCCCCATTTTCCCAGGGAAGTGGGTGTTTGCTGTCTGCCTGGCCAACAGGCAGCAGCGTGGCGGGGAGGATTCAACCTATTTCACCCTCTGCTGATTTCCCTCCGTGATAAATCCCATCCCCTCCGCTGCGGGAAGCGGCGTCAGTTTAATTACTTGTGGGGAGAAGGGGGCAGCGGAGGAACTTAGGACTTGTTTTAAATATCACTTTTATTAGGAGGTAATCCTGAAGCTCAGGACTGTAATATAGATAGGTAGTGATGTGGCACATTTAATTTACTTAGGTGCTACTCTGTGTCAGCCTTTGTGCCTTAAGTCCCAGTCCTGGCTTTAAAGAGCTTGGCAGCCATATTTTCACAAATTTATAATTATCTGGGAAGAGACTGGGGCTACAGATGGCAGAGTGTGTTGTATGTTCCCAGCTCCCATTGGGTCTGGGATCAGAAAAACTCATCCCGTAGCAGAACGTGGCTCAGGAGAGAGGTCTCCATGGTGCTGCTGATGCCTGGGACGTGGGGTGGGACATGGTGGATGCCACGTGGGAGTGGTCCACAAGGTCACCTGCTGATCCTGTGTCATAACTTGCCACATGCCTTTTGGCACTCACCCATGGGATGGTGCATCTCCCCTCCTCCCAGCCCTGTGGAGAGTCCCGGCCCAGCCCAGAGYGCAGAATGGCAGTGCTCCATTTCCATGGTGATGGTTGGTAGTGTGACAACAAAGGACAGTCTCTGCTCTGCAGGGATCATCACACAGGACAGCGGGATGGAGAGGAGAGCTGCTGCAGCGGTGGCTGCAGTCCCCGCCTCGGCGAGGACACGCAGTCGYGGGCCAAGTATCTGCCACTGAAGTTTTCCCCTCTTCTTCCTGCTCCAGTGTGAAAGTCACCCACTGGGATGCAGCGGCCTCGTTCTATTCCGTGCRGAGCCACTGAGTCCCTGCATGTACTCTCATAACCTGCCCTGCTCCCAATGCCTTTGTAGGACACGCAGCCGCGCTGCCAAGGATGCTTTTCCTCGAGCGTGGTGCGTGCTCTCCTGCCTTGTCTTGCCTGGGTCAAGGAAACRTCACCCCAACTCTCTGACCACAGCTCCTGCTCCAGGCATTCACAGGAATATTTCTGTCCCTGCCTCGCTTGGTGTTTGGAGATATGAAATGCTCAGAGTTCGTAAATCACCCCAACAAGGACATAACCTTGCTTCCCTGTGCAATACCGATAGATTACCTAACAGGAGGCATGAAATGGAAGAATGGCTCCATTTGTATAATTCTGCATTAAAAATCAGCCTATTCTACAGTTAATGCTCCTGTGAAGTGTCTCCACAGGCACGGGAGAAAGGGGCTGATGCCGGAGAGCAAAAAAGGACCTTATGAAAGGGACTGCACTCGAGTGAGCCTTTGAGGCTTTGGGGAAGTGGGTTAGTGCTGACGGGTGGCGTTTTGATGTTTGTCAGAGCCGTGATCCCAGCTAATTTTCAGACACATTACCAGAGCCGGGGGGTTCTGGSGGCACAGCGGGTGCTCTGGATTAATCCATGTCCTGTCTGCAGTATCAGGGTTGCCTGAGATGCTGCCACCCCTGAGGGTTCCCAGGCTTGGGGCAGGGGTTGCTCTGTCCCAYTCCATGCTGGATGCTCCTGTTTTCCCTCCCTGCCCGTGGAGGTTGGTACCAAGTGCACAGTAGTGCCRAGTTCCACAGCAGCCTCTTCCCCACTGCCGAGGACCGTGGTGAGCTCACATCCTCCAGCATCCTTGCAATTAATCTCTTTCACATCAAGCGCCAACTGTCCTCCTCTTCAAAGCACACAGCTGCACCTGGAAAGATTCAGGAAGGGGTTTCACACAGGGGAGGACTCTGAAAGGTGCGTTGGGKGGGGAGGCTGTGGTGGCTCCAGTGCAATATTCACTGTTCCATCACCTTTGGGACTGGGACGGGCTCAGGTTGGCTCAGGAAATAGTCCCAGAGAGCCTGATCCGTGTCATTAGCCCAGCAGTTTCCTTGAAATCTGCTCTTGTGCTTGTTGCAGGTAAATATTCCATTTTCATTTCTTGTGTGTGAGCGTGGCCACCTCACCATCCATGGAGCCAGAGGAGCAGATTTGTGGCTGGTGGGAGCCAAGGCCTCAGAGRAGGAGATCAAGGACAGGATTTCATTTTCTCCAATATATCCGCTCTGYGTTTCTTTATCTAACCCAGTTTCAGAGTTTTATTGAGTTTTTCCTGGAGTTTGAACAGTATTTTGGGACAACATTCCCATTCACCTCCAAGATGGGAAAAGAAGTAATGTGAAAATTGCCCACGCTCCTCAAATTTCTTTGCAAAATAGGCTGTGTGTGCTTGTAGAGGGRTGAGGAAATCCCTGATTCCCCAGTGAGGAGCGTAACCACAGCCCTGCTCCATGCATCCCTCTGGCCCACACATCCCTCCAGCCAGGGCTGGCTCCGTGCCCCCAAACCGAGCCAGGTGGATGCTGTGTGTGGGTCTGGATGATGTGTTCCCTTCCCTATGCCACAGCCCCTCTCTGGGTGCACTTAGGGAGCTTTCCCATGCGCTGGGAGCAGCTCGGGGTCCTCTGCTGTCCCTGAGGAGCAGCCCGTGCCGTTGGAGAGGTGTTTGAGCCGTTTGATGCCTCGGCAGAGCAGGAACGCCCTCCCGGCCTCCGAGCAGCGGTGACTTTGTGCCGGCGCTCCCGCGAGGCGAGCGATGCTCTGCTGCCTGTTCTGCCGGCGGGGACTCCCGGCGCGCTGTGCCGGGCCGGGCCGTGCTGTGCCAGCCGCAGCGGGCTCTCCTGGGACAGCCCAGGTTTTTCTGGGGCAAGGACAAGGTGGCAGGAGATGCGGGCGGGATGCAGCCTCGCTCCGGTGTGTGCGCGCCTCGTGGCGTGTGTTATCCTCGCTCCGTGGGCGTCCTTCGGGACGTGTCGCTCGCTCTGCCGGCCTGGCAGGGTGCTGGGGTGGGGAGGGGGTGCGGGAGGCAGGGGAGGGCCGGGTGGTCCTGCCTCTGGCCGCGCCACGCTGCCGCATCCATCCCCGCATCCATCGCCGCCGCCGCCGCCGCCGCGCCGGGCACATCACGCTGCGTTGCCAGGACAACGGCAACTCCTACACGCTGCTATTTATTCTGAAGGACACTTGCTCTTATCTGTTGTTGCAAAGCCCTCAGAAGATCGCATGCCACGCAAAATTCCTCCGAGGTAACCGGACTGGCTGCTCCTGTCGCTGAAGCCATCTCCTGGGGACRTGCCAGCTGGTGTGGTGGCTAGGAGGACACTCCTGGGGTGACAGCCCCTTGCTCGATGGGATGATGGTGGGAGGGTGACCCAAGCTGTCCTTGGGGCAGAGTGGGATCTGCCCCATCTGGGTGTCCCTTTCTGTGTCCATCCCCATGGCAGAGCCTCTGACCTGGGCAGCAGTGAGGGACACTGGTGTCCTGGGTGTCACCAGCACTGCCTGACCATGCTGGGACACAATTTCCAGCATGACCTGGGGCAAGACAAGGGTTGGGTGTTGCCTCTGCCCACACATCCTCCTGATGCTGCTGTGAATGATGCAGCTGTGTCAGGCAGGTTCTGCAGGAGCAAGCCCCTGCAAGTTCACACTGCCATCGCTGCAGCCTGGAATGTCACAAGGAGACAGGAGGAGATGGAAGCAGGGGGAATATCTGTTTTTCCTCTGAGCTGCCAATGCCAAGCACCAAGGACTGGCATTTTGTGTTCAGAAGTTTCCAGGCAATGGCTGGGATGCAGCGAGCGCCAAGTTTGGGCTGGGCACATCTTCCCTGGCTTTGTTCAGCAGCTGTTCATAAAAGTTCTGAGTGTGAGAGCTGGGAAAGGATGAGATCTGGGGGTGGGCACAGATGGTGTGAGAGGTGGCACCTGGGGCGAGTGACATGTCAGGAGGTGCCCAGAGGTGGCACCTGGGGCGAGTGACATGTCAGGAGGTGCCCAGAGGTGGCACCTGGGGCGAGTGACATGTCAGGAGGTGCCCAGCACCTTTCCTTCCTTGCAAGGAGACGTTTCAGGTGATGCTGGGGAGTTGGGCAGAGGCTGAAATCAAGCCTGACATGCTACAGGAGTGATCCTGAGCATTGCAAAGGTGAGTCTGATGATCCTGCTGGAGCATGAGCTTGTGGCTCCTCACCAGTGGAAGCACGGCRTTGCCTGCAGCACGTGGGGGACACTCTTCGTGCTGCCACCACTCTGTCGGCCTCTAAAAAAACCCACCACCACCACCACGGTTTGGGTGGTTTGTGGTTTTTTTGCAGCCTTGAAATCCTTCCTCCCCCAGCCCGAACTATTTTGGTTTCTGTTGTCTGTTTCTGGCTCTTCCCTTTCTCCTTCTGCGYTCTTTCCTTGCGTTGCCTTCTCCCTCCCCAAAATAAATGTTGTTACGCTTTGAAAAAATACCCAATTAGGAAAAAAGCAGAGATCCTCTGAGCAGAAAAAGCCTGTGCCTGGGAGTATCCAGGTCAGCTCCTTTAGCTTCGCTTGCTCACGCACAGAGGGAGTGTACAAATGCTCCTGTCAACCAGATGCACATTCTGTCGTGCTCCCAAGGACTGTGCGGGCGCTGCTGCAGAGGATTAGCCCGTTTAGCCATGTAAAGCTCTCATTAACTCCTGCTGAGTTCGACAAAAGTCTTTCTCCTGTAAAAGCTAAGTAAAATGGAGTAAAGATTTTTGGGGTTTGGCCTGATGATTTTTTATTTTTTTTTTTCCCATGGGGGTAGGTGGGGGAGAAGGCAAGAGAAATTTGCCTGGCAGAGATTTTCTTGCTGCTTTAACGTGGGGGAGCATCGTGGAGGAGACATGAGGGGAGCAGAGGCTCGGTGTGGTGTCACTGGGGAAGGGAGAGGGCTGTGACATGACGTGATGTGACGGTGACATGAAAGCAAAATTCTAACTGCTGAAGCTGCCAGCAGCTCAGGGGTGTTCCAGCTGCTCTGTGGCAGGAAGGGCAGCAAAAAGGGCTGCTCCTCCTGCCCTCCCTGTGCTGCAGGGTGATGTTCAGCTTGGGTGCTCCACGCTGTGGGAGGGGATGTGCCATGGGAGGGTGTTCCTGCTGCGGCGTGGGTGACTGCCACAGTGGGAGATGGGCTACACGTGCAAACACCAGAGCCCACGGGCTCGTCTGCTCCAGCCCTCTGAGGGATTCATCATGCTGCCTGTGGGCTTGGGCAGCGAGGGGTGGGCTCTCTGGTACTTCTGCATCTCAGTGTCCCTGGAGAGAAAGCTCGTGCTGCTGGAGCTGTGCTGGGCCGTCTGCTCTGGATAACTCACCCAAAAGAGCTGAGTTTGGGCAAAGCAGGCATTGGCTGCTCCTTCAGGGTGTTTCCTGGTAAATCCCATCCTCAGGTCATTCCCATCATTCCCAGACCAACTGAAAAGTCACAGTTATGACTGGGGATCTTCAGCCTGCCATGTTGGTGGTGACAGTWTTCAGGGGGAGGGAGTGCTGCATGCCCTATGATGCCGTTTTGGGGGACTCTGGCTGGAGAACCAGGGAGGACAATGACACCCATGGAGCTGGGGGATGTTTTGAGCGGCTGGGCTCAGAGATCTAGGGTGACACTGAGAGGGACAGCAGGGTTGCCCCACTGCCCTTCTAACACCATCCCTATCTRTCCACAGGTCAGGTTGCCCGCTCGGAAGCCATGCTTGGATTTTAATAGCCATGTTCCACCTAGCCATGGACCTTGCCAGCTGCCAGCCCCCAGCAGCCGCCGGCGCCGGGGCGAAGCTCTCAGCACGGCCGGCGCTCCGGCACAGACTGTCCCGTGGCTCGCTGTGGGGCACGGCGGGCGCGGAGGAGCTGCAACGCCCCGGCCCCCCCTGGACCTGCGGCCCCGCTCCCCCTGTGCAGAGACCCCGCTCCCGCCGCCCGCCCCCTGCGCCGCCCGCGCTCCCGGAGGGGCCGGCGGCACCTGCGCGGCCGCGGCTTCGCCCCGCGGGACGGGAGACCCACGGCGCTGCCCGAGGTCATCGTCTGGGGCCCCACGGGCGAGGAGGACTCGCTGGAGAGCAGCACGCTGCCCAGCGCCTTCGCCACCACCACCACCACCACCGCCGCCTCCGCCGCCGCCACCACCTCCGCCAGCACTGCCGCCGCCGCTGTCACTTCTGTCACGGCCGCCACGCCGCCCCGGGTGCCTCCCAGCACCGCGGCTCCCGCGGCCGGCGGGGACGGGCCCCGCAGCAGCCCCGGCCGCAGCAGCACCGCCGAGCCGGCCGCAGGGCACAGCAGCGGAGGGAAGGATGCTCGCCCGCCGCGTGGGCTGGGAGACAGCACAGGTAGGGGGACAGCGAGGTGYTGGGGACATCAGGAGGGCTGGCGGGCTCACCGAGAGTCCCGGTGGCAGCGCTGCCTGGGACAGGAGTTAGTGTGACATTAAACAGGCGCTCGGCGCTGATTATCGCTTTTATCCGAGGCGTTTTCCAGCCGCTTGCTGTGTTTTCCCATTACAGTCTCCATCCACAGCCCATCGCCCGTAATCGCGCTGAGCATCACGCTCGGCACAGCAATGCCTTCCCCCGGCGCCGGCTGCTGCGCGGACATGGATGGGAAAGCTGCTTCCCATTTATTGCAAATTATATTTGTTATTGCTGATATTAAACCGTGGGATACCGGTGGATAGTTTACAGAATTTACTCACTGTGCATCGACTGCTTTGAGCCCACTGCGATTTTCTAGTMGAAATGAAAAGGAATTTTACGGCCTAATCTTAATCCCAATTAATTTATCCAGCCTGCCCTGCTTGGCAAAAAGAGACGATGCAACCAGGATGTTGTTCCTGACTTAAAGGGGTTATTTATAGCCGAAAAATAACTCCCAGCCTACACACCTTTTACAAAACGCTGAAATGGGCTGGATAGATCAGCGAGGGAGTATTGATAAGGGCTGAGGCTTTTGCTGTTCTCTGCATGATGAGAGCATCAGCCGGGTCTCCCCACGCTGTGGTCAGTGCCTCTGGCCTCAGTGGCATCATCCAGTCCGGGAGGGTGGGGCCCAGTGGACTTGTTGCCATCAGCCAGCTGCAGGAGCCCCTGTGCCTGCACCAGCTGTGGGAGGATGGCTCCTGCCATGTGCTGGGGCTCTGGGACTCACTGGAGTGRGCTGCCTTGTTTAGGCGAAGTTGAGCTGACAGTGATGCCACCCACCTGCCAGTGCCACCGCTGCTGTCCTGCGTGGCCACAGAACAAAGGGAGCTGCAGCCCTGGCAGCTCCCAGGGGGCCAACTGCTTTAATCTGCAGGCTCTAGCTCTCATTAGGGGCTTTCTCCATGATCGGAGTTTTTGCTAATTAACTTCTCTTCAAGCAGTGAATGTGATAAACTTCTTCCCGGGTCTAAAGGCCCTGTTTGATCCCAGCTCATCCACCCTCAGTTGAAAAGCTCCTGAGGTCCASATCCGCTTTYCCTTCCAGTGCTGAGGCTGAGCACCCAAGAGAGCTCTCAGTATGCTCCCAGYGGGAGCTCCATGCCCCTGCTGTGCCTCAGGACAGCGTTTTGGGAGCGAGCAGCCGGCTCTGTCTCAAAGCAGGGTCCGTGCCAGTTTTGCTGGTGCGGCGCCTGTGCGAAGCCGTGCAGCTTCCCAGCCCTGCTCCGCTCTGTTATATAAGCTGTAGCGGCTGGAAGTGTTTGTTCTCTGCTGGGAAAAACATRTGGCTACAAATGAGGATGAGGTAACTCGCCTGTTCGGTTTATTTGCCTCAGCGAGCATTGCCAGCCCCTGTCCGGTGAGGCGCCTTGATGGGAGCCCGGGGTGGGTGTGGTGCTGCTCGCGCTGCCCGTGGTCCCTCAGCTGTCCCCAGCACATGCCTGGGGGGGTCAGGGTGGAACCACCTGTGTGTGGCACCCACAGGAGCTGGCAGAGCTGTCCCAGGGCTCCCGGAGCCGCGCAGATTCTCCGCACTCCGTCCCATCAGAGCAGGTGGCTGCTGCTGTGCTGCTGCCCCCATAGCCCTCCTGTGCRGTGTCCTTGTATCCCTCTGTGCTTTGCCTCTGTGTCCCTGGTGGTTGTGTGGGACCGTGGGGCCCTTGGGGCGCACACAGGGTGGTAAAAAAGACTCATTTCACTTCAGCAGAGGCAGCAGTGCTYGCTGAGGTGAGCAACAGGAGCAGCTCTGCTCTGTCAGATCATCCTCTCGCCCCCCTTCCTCCTCGCTGAGRAGCGAGAGAAAAAAGCCAGAAACAATGCCTCTGTGAGTCGCTGACAGCAAAAACAAGCTGAAAAAAATTCCYCTGGAATAGGAATCACTCATCTCATAGGCAGGAGAGGCAGCAGAGGAGTGATGGCAGGTAATGCTTGGGATGAGAGCAGAGGCAGGCGCGTGTGCTGGCCCAGTGGGTGCTGCTGTGGGGGTTCAGGTCACCTGTGGCTCAGGTGTTCCTGTCCCTGTGCCACCCCTGCTGCACAGCACAGCACTGCTGGCATCAGCTGGGCGTGCAGGATGTTCACCCAGGCGTAGTTTATGCTTGTGCTTTTCAAAAATGTGCTTCCTTCTTCAGGGCTGTCACAATCGTTTTACTCTGGAGCAGGGAAAGAGAGGAATAATTAAAATTCCAGCATGCTGCAAGTGGGAAGGGCTGTGAGGAGCGTTCACCGGGCACTCTCCACGTGGGCTGGGCTCCTTCAGCAAGGCAGAGCATCCCTGGGTCCCGCAGCCTCAGCCAAAGCAGAGAAGAGTGGAATGAATCAGAGCTGTCAGTGCGAGCCTCTGGTTTGTCTGAGCCTCCTTTCAGGAGCTTTAGGATAAAGCCGTCTTTAATTAAACCTTTAAGTGCTTTATAAGGCAGAAAACTCCATGTGCTGTCTGCTGCTCTTAGTGGTGTTTGAT
Organism: Cardinalis cardinalis; assembly: GCA_014549065.1. Classification (NCBI taxonomy): domain Eukaryota; kingdom Metazoa; phylum Chordata; class Aves; order Passeriformes; family Cardinalidae; genus Cardinalis; species Cardinalis cardinalis. Next base: position 351,369 of record JACDOX010000236.1, read on the forward strand.
GACCGGTCGCRGCGCATTTGGCACCGCAGTCTGTGAGCTTGTGGCAGAGATGGTGCTCAGGGACACCCCTTCACCAGGKCTGGGGTTCACCTGGGGGAATGTGGGGGCCATGTGGGTGTTGGCAGCTGGATCTGAGCTGGTGGTGGCCCCAGGCCACCCCTCCCCACCTCCAGCCAGCGGTGTGTCAGGAATAAATAATAACAGAGGCGTTGCTTCCCGCTGGTGATGACCCTGCCTCCAGAAAGAGGGTGCAGTAGGGGGTTGCTGGAGGCGAGGAGATAGTAGATGCAAAAAGCTTCAAAGGAATTAATTAAAGATAAAATGTGTTTATAAGAAAAAACCCTGGGCAGTGAGGATGGAGCTGCCTCTTTGATCCGCCGTGCCGAGGCRTGGGGTGGTGCCGCAGCTCGGGGACGGAGAGGAGGTGAGGGAGCTGGATGGTGTCTCCTGGGCTGGCGCCACGGTTTCCCTTCCTGGGAGCTGCCCAAAGGATCCCTTGTAGGGCCGTGCATCAGCTGCCRTTCTCCTGAAGGGTGGAGGATGACGGTGGAAGCCAGAAAGGAGCRTGGCCATCAGCTGAGCTCTCCCTGTGAGGGAGTCGGGACACTCCCCGGGATGCGCGGATGGCGAACGTGCCTGTGCACATCCTCCCACGTGCCTCTCACTGAGCCAGAAACTCTCCTCTGCTGCTCTCCCAAGTATTTATTGCTCGGTGATATTTGCTGTAACACCTGAGAAGATAAGTCCCAGTGTCTTTAGCATAAACCTCCAGGATTTTCCTTCTTGGCAAAAACATTTTGCAGCAGCAGCAGCAGCAGCGGGAAGATATTTTCTTCCTTTCATCAGTCCAGCTCGAAATACCAGGAAGTTGCCAGGAGCCTTGGTGGGTTTTTTTGCTGAAAAGCTGCATTTTCACCTCAGGATGACTAACACTCCCTGGGCTGGGTTTCAGAGAGATCMCTGATTTACCAGGTGAAAAAACAAGCAGCTTTGCTGACCTCAGCTTTGCCWGCAAGAAGGTGTTGGGAAGAGCAGAGCCAAGGTGGTTTGTGGCGTGGTGGATTGGGCAGCAGAGGAGGAACTGGCTGTGTTCTGTAGCAAGGCTTTTCAAGAAGATTTCTGCTGTGTCTCCACCCCTGTATCAGACCCTTGTGGCTTTTGTCAATTATTTTCCTTACAAGCTATTAACCAGCAGTAGGTTCGTGTTACGGCCAAATCTGGCTGATCCCCCCTGGGAAAGGCCGGCGGTGGCAGCAGGGAGGCCGCACCACGCTCCTGATTGAATTGTTCTGTCCGCAAGCAGCTTTATCAGGGGATGAGGTTTTTGGGGCTCAGATGTGATTTCTGATGGCTGGGGAAGCTGTAAAGCCTCTTTCAGTCCAGCAGCTTTGCCCCAGCTTCTCCACAGTGCTCAGGAGGAGGCATTGGCATCCTGGTGCTCAGGGCATGTGAGAACAGAGGAAGGGGACTCGTGGCAGGGCTGAGGATGGGATGCTGAGGAGAGGGAGATCCACCCAGCATAAGTGTGGGAAGAGACTGGGGATAGCAATATCTGGCCTGTAAGAGTAACTCCAGTTTTCTCCCTTTCAAATGAAATAGAGCTGTTTTCTCCTTTTTCTAATTTTATGCAGCTTCAAGGCCTTGACGAGGGTCTTCAAAGAGTTGCAGCTCGTAGCTGTTTTTATTGGGAAAATGAAAAATACAGGCTCCCTAACCAGAGCTGTTGAAATAAAAGCCTTGGGGGATAGAGGTTCTCTTTGTTTTTAATTAAGAGCTTATATCTCCTGTTCGCTGCCATGGCGTGCTCCTGCAGTAGCAAGACATTAGTCTCGAATGGATTTTTCTCATGGAATTAATTCCATTGATGCAGAGCTGTCCGGGAGCCATTTCAAAAGGTGGCCAGAAAGGCCAAACCTCAGCACTTTCATCTCAGCAGCAAATATATGGTCTTTAAAATAACAGATAAAAAAAAAAAATAAAAAGCAAGCCCTGGCATTGCCTTGCTCTGAGAAGATTGGGGTTTTGCCCGGGATGTGGGGAATCGGGAGCTGGGTTGTGCTGCCTTGCTGGGATTCTGTGGCCCCTCTCCCCCCACCTTGGGGATTTAGAGGCCCCGGTGAGCACAGAGTGCGCACGGACGGCACGAGAGTGGAAAAACCCAGAGATATTTCAGCATTTCCGAGGGTTCAGAGAGCGCCTTTGAAGAGCTTTCCCTCCTGGCAGGCGGCTTGCGGAATTCTGCTGCACTAGCAGAAGCGCAGAGAGGCTTGGACACACTTTCGGCTCCATTAAATACTTCTCCTGTAATTACCCTCCAGTTAAATGGTCACTGCGTCAAATTGCCTGCTAAAAGCCTTGGCAGGGGGAGCCCTCGCCGGGCTGAGGCGTTTGCAKGTGAGAGGGGCCGGGGCTGGGTGTCCCTCCCCGCTGCAGCTCCCTGTTTCCACGGTTAATAACGCGTAATTACATGGCCACCGGGTTCCGTGACCCGCTGGGACCGGAGCTTTTGCCAAGGAGATGAGCAAACAAAGCCCAGGCGCTGTAATCCCTGCTCCCGGGGTCTCTCTCTGAGGGGCACAGGCTCTCACGGGGGGTTCTGCCTGTGCCAGGCAGCTTCCTACACTGCAGGAGGAGGATTTTGCCCTATGAGCTATTGACTTTATCTTCCAAGTCCCCTTCCTCCGTCCCGTTGGGCTTTGAGGGCTGTGTCTAAAACACTGCGTTGCCCTTGGCATCRTCTCTGTCCACCTCACTTCACCTGCCAGGGTACTTGATGTCCCTTACAGGACATTCCCTTCTCAAAGAGTACCCTACACATTAACCCCACCTCTCACAGACTGGATATTTGTTTGATCTTGCTCCGTTTGGCCCTACGTGCTTTGAGGGCCTAATAGAAAATATTAGATATATTTGTAAATTGATATATTTGATATATTTGTAAATTAAGACTAAAGACCTGGTAGTGTTTATTGCAGCAGGTATTGCTATRGGGCTTCCCAGGGAACCATCATGGGCCACCTGTTGGGTGCCTTCCCTCTGTGCATCACCAGCATTGAGACAAAGGTCTCCTGTCCCCTTTAAACCCCCCTGGCTTCTGCAGAATCTATACATGATGCAAAGGAACTTTGCTGTGCCGGTACATATGGCAACTTATGTGTGTGATGGAGTCTAAAATTATCCAGCCTTTCTTAAAATCCATGTGTCCTGCTCCAAGGAGCTGCCATCCTTCCCAGTGCTCAGCCACCTGCAATCTGTTCTGCCTGTGCCTTTCCCATTACGTAAATGCAAGGATTAATTGCATCGTTAGGTTCTCCCGTGGCCCTGCCACCACTGCCTCAGCTCCCAGCATTGCAGAAGGTCTCGTCCCCGACTCCGCTTCTGTTTTCAAAGGAATCGGGCACTGGGCTGGTTTGATTTTATTTTTAGAGTGTTTCCTTTTATCTTTTCCAGCAGCGTCCCACTGGGAGCTGCTCCAAGGCTGCCGTGCGGGATGCGGCCGGGCTGGCTGCTGCCAGGGTGGGCGTCACTCCCGACCTGCCACACGTGGGCACGAGCTGCCCCCACCCTCCTCGGGCCCGTGGGGACATGCTCCCATCGCCACCACCCTCTGGGAACTCAGGAGTCTTTCTCTGGGCCTCACCTTCMGGAGGTGGGGAGCCTCCCAAGCGTGGCGTTTTCCCTGAGAATTCCCCTGGCAGGTGAAACCCAGAGGTGGAGCGGCTGAGGAGCGAGMTGGAATTGGCTGCTGCCCACCCTGCCAGCACGGGGGCCACGAGTGAATCCTTCCCCAGGAGCAGTGGCTGCCCCAGTGCTGCCCCTGGCTCCCCCAGGCACCCCCAGCTCCAGCTGAGCCRCGGCCCTGGCACTGACTCCGTCCTTGCCACAGACACATACAGATATATATATAAAACTGCTTATTTTCCTGTCATTCTAAGACTTATTTATTTATTAAAACTACCATCCATCAGGAGCTGCAACATCTGTTTGTGAAAAATAGCACATCCTTGGGCTGCAGCCAGGAAAAATCATTTCATTACGAAATTGCAACTGTAAGGCAGCACAAAAKCACAAACATAGTGTACAGCGAGCTGCTTTTGTTTCCAAACTGCTCATTAGGAATGATCCACGAGCCAAAATGATACCCCGTGGAAGGTGAAGAGGGGGAAATGAGCCCACCCGACCTGCAAGGCGAGCAGCCGCCAGTGCTGTAATTATTCTCCCTGGTGAATCCCGCACCCGGTGCAAGGCTGTGCTCGTCTCCCTTTCCGTCCCAGAGGGGAGACGTCTTCACTTCTCTTCCGTTCTTCGTGCCTAATTCGGGCTGACAAGGAACATACTTGAGAGGATAGGAAATGAGGAGCCTGGCTTACAGATTTATTTAGTGTAAGGCAGGAGAGAGGATTGCGGCACCGCTGCCGGGGGCTGTGTGTGGCCTGGCAATGGGAGGGGGTAGCGGGGGGCTGTGTGGGGAGGGGGGGCTCTGCCGGGGTCCCCTCAGTTCCCATCCCCACTGTCTCTTTTCTTCTGTCTGCAGGTCTGGCTGTTCATCAGATAATCACTATTACCGTGTCCCTCATCATGGTCATAGCTGCGCTGATAACAACTCTTGTCTTAAAAAATTGGTAAGGTCCCTCCTGCTCTGCTTGGCTTGGGGGGTGGCGTGGGATGGGGACAGGGTGGGGATGGAGGTGCCCATCCCGCTGCAGGTGCCAAAGCCCCTGGCACCTGCCAGGATTGCAGGAGAAAATGGGGGGTTTACGGAAAAACCTCCAAAGGAGGTTGGTGCATCGGGGTTCGGCTGTGCCCTCACAGCTTCCCCACCTCACACCACCTGGCCAGTGGCTCTGGGGACCAGCATGTGCCCAGGTTGGGTGGACAAGTCTCATGGGGCACGTGCCTCAGCACAGTGCCACCTGGAGGGGTCAGAGCCGTGTGTTGGGCCACAGTGGGTGTTCCCAGGACCTGTCCAGTGCCAGCAGCTCCTCTGCTGCCTTCCCTAAGCAGCTTTGATGCTGCTCCTAAAATCCCCAGCCTGGCTTGGCAAGAAGCAGCTGCACCTCCTGCCCTTCCCTGTGACCCCAGGGACAGAAGGGCACCTTCGAAGCCCCTCAGGTGCCATGGTTTGAAGCATGCCCCAACCCCCAGGGCRCTGCTGCGCTCCTCCAGCTTCATTTGCTCCGGTTTGTTCTCTCAGTGTGGCTTGGGCGTATGGCAAAATAGGTTAGCTTTCGCTCCAGGCACTCCTCACTTTACCTATTTTCCCAGGGAAACTGGCCTACTTTGAGGTCAGCCTTGCTGGCGTAGCGACACGGCTGCAGCACGGGGCTGGGGGGAGCCTGGCTGGTGGCTCTCCCCTCCGGCCTGGCCCAGCTCTGCATGGGTGCTGCAGCAAATCAATTTCTGCAGCCAGGAGGCAATTACAGCACCGGGTTGATGAGGAGCCTGCTGGCTCGGTGGGTTGAGAGGAGAAGCCCTTTGCAGGGCTATGGAGGCATCTTCATCTTGGTAATGCTGAGCAGCAGCCCACTGAAAGCACAGAGGTTCTGTCCCCACAGCTGAACTTGCTTTGGGGGGCAGCCAGTGAGGCTCCCTACTTTATCTCAAGTGGGGTTTAATTCACTGAACTTCCCTGTTTGCCGCAGTGTTTCAGTGAAGGAGCAGGGAGAATAGTTTATAAAACACTTGTGGGATTTGTCTCCAGTCGCAGCAGTGAGCGGTACGAGTCATTGATCCGGCTGACCACAGCTTGGCAGAACAGCTCAGTAACTGCTGCTGGAGCCAAAAAGGGGGAAAAAATAAATCCAGTGATCAGTGTAGAATAGAAATGCTTTACAGTAAGTGAAGTTGAGAAATCACCGGAGAAAATCCTCAGCGGGAGAGTGTGGGCAGCACCCAGGTGTGTCCAAGGTGAAGAAACAGTCCCTGGGAGTTTGCTCCACTCTACCCAAACTGCCTCGGTTCAYTGGGTGACCCCAGGCCACGTTCAGGTGTTCCATGGCAGGACTGACCCACACTACAAGCTCTGGCCCTGTCCCCATCAGGGACACAGTYGCTGTCCCCGTCCTTTGGCTGGCGTTTGTCCCCCTCGAGCAGGATGCTGAGCGATGGCTGCGTGCCAAGGCAGCGTCCTTCTTGTCACTGCTCCTCCTGCTCACGTGCCGTGGGGAGACAGCAGTTGGTTTAGGGCTGTCTCTTTCAGTTGCATCAAGCAAAACAGAGCCAGCAGCCAGATGCTGCCACCCTGGCCAGCGCTGCTCCCAGCAGAGCCCCACGTTCCTGTCCCCAGGGGTGCCCCTCCACAGACAGTGCCAGCATCCCCAGCTCCCACCGCCCTCGGAGCTGCCACCTCCCAAAACTCCAGCATTCTGCAAGGCGCTGTCAATCTCATCTGGAAAAAGTGGCATCTTAATTAAATCAGTGTCTAGACCCTGAAATAGGACCAGGCTGATTGAGGGCGGATCCTGCGAGCTGGGGTTCTCCTCATCTCTGACGTACTGAGGCAGAAGTGTTGTGCAGCCACGAGATCCTTCTGAAGCCTCCAGAGCTGGAGGAGCCCCTGGAGAGCAGGGCTGCCCTGCCAGCCATCCCTCTGCTGTGTCACACCAGGTCCTGAGCTCATTTATCCTGAGAGGTTCCAACCTGTTGGTGTCTCCCAAATGGAAAGGGTTTCACTTCATTGTTCTCACCTACATATTTTCACTTAAGAAAAGGCTTTTGCTTCCTGCAGGTACAAAAGTGTGACTCATTAAGTCATTCCTCTGATGGGAAAAAGCTTGTGTCTAAAATGTAAATTTGGTTCTTATAAAAAAAAGCACCGAGCCAAATGACTGCTTGTGGCTGATCTTTCCAATTCTGAATTGGAATTGGAATTTCTGAATTCTAATCTAGTATGGAACAATCTGTAATGACTGGTCAATCAGGTGAGTTCCCTTGCCAAGTTGCAGGGATATAGTGTGCCACCCATCCCTTCTGCTTTGGCCTTTCAGGCCATTACAGACTTATAAAAATGATGGAGGGCAACTTTTCACACAGACAGACAGTGGGATGGGACAGRGGGAATAGTTTTCAACTAAAGGGAAGACTTAGATTAGATCTTAGGGGAAATTTCTTCCCTATGAGGGTGGTRAGGCCCTAGCACAGGCTGCCCAGAGAAGCTGTGGCCCTGGARGARTCCAAGGCCAGGTTGAACAGGGYTGAACAACCCAATCTAGTGGAAGGCAACTCTGCCCATGGCAGGGGGATGGARCTGSAKGGTTTTTWAAGTCCCTTCCAGCCCAGCCCATCCCRTGACTGTCCGATTCTCTCTCCCCCCTGCCCAGCTGTGCGCAGAGCGGGCGCCCCCGGCGCAACAGCCACCAGCGCAAGCTGGACCAGCAGGAGGAGAGCTGCCAGAACCTGACTGACTTCGCCCCCGCCCGCGTGCCCAGCGCCCTCGACATCTTCACCGCCTACAACGAGACGCTGCAGTGCTCCCACGAGTGCGTGCGGACCCCCGTGCCCGTCTACGCCGAGGACACCTTGCACTCGCCCGGGGATTATAAAACCACCTTCAATGGAAACAGGTGAGCTGGGCGCCCTGGTTTGGGTGTGGGGGCAGCGCCGTCCCGCTGGGTGATGGGGCTCTGGTGCTCAGGGGTTGTCATTGACATATTTTCTGAAAAACCCCTTTGCTGGGATTTTTTTCTCCTGAGAAGTGGAGAGGCCTCAAAAATGAAATGAAAACAATAATTATCTGATTGCTTAGAATGTGGTTTGGAGGTTGCTTACCAACAGGTGTGTGACGGCRTTCAGAGGGGTCYYAGGATGAGGGAAGAGATGAGGATCTGACTCCATGTTTCAGAAGGCTTGATTTATTATTTTATTATATATATTACRTTAAAACTRTACTAAAARAATYGAAGAAAAGGATTTCATCAGAAGGCTAGCTAAGAATAGAAKAGCAAAGAATGATAACAAAGGYTKGTGKCTCGGRC
>JACDOX010000236.1:359346-375382 GCA_014549065.1 Cardinalis cardinalis
GTCCRAGCCAGCTGGGCTGTGATTGGCCATTAATTASAAACATCCAACATGGGCCAATCACAGATCCACCTGTTGCATTCCACAGCAGCAGATAATCAATGTTTACATTTTGTTCCTGAGGCCTCTCATCTTCTCAGGAGGAGAAATCCTAAGGAAAGGATTTTTCATAAAAGATGTCTGCGACACAGGTGCATCTTTGATTGGTCTCACRTAGATTGTTTTTACTTAATGACCAATCACAGGTCCAGCTGTGTCAATACTCTGGTCAGTCATAAGATTTTATTATCATTCTTGTCTAGCCTTCTATCTCTATCCTTTCTCTATTTCTTTTAGTATAGCATTTTCAATATAATATATATATTAGAATAATGAATCAACCTTCTGAAACATGGAGTCAAGATTCTTGTCGAGGCTGCCTGCAAATTCCACCAGAGGGGATGTTCCAGGAGCATTTGGCAGAGCCTCCTACCTCTTGGGTGCTCACCCACTCRTAGTTCAGTGTGGGACTGGCCCCCTGACCCCCAGTTCTGGCGGTGAGGCTGGGTGGGTGCCTCAGCAGCCCCTGGCCCTGCAGGGCTGGGCGAGCTCAGCACCACACACTGTGCTCATTTCCCAGCTGCTGCTGCTCCTGCCAGCACATAAAATGCCACCAGATCCATTTTTCCAGCGCCCGTGCTGTCTCCTCAGTGGCATCGGCAGAGCTGCCGGGCTGCAAACAAGCAGGTGATTAATGGAGGAGCAGGCAGCAAGAGCCAAATGAACCGTTTGGCTGCTGCAAAACAACGGCACAGCGCTAACAAGGAGCGTCGTTTGCAGCCAAGGGATGTGGCCMTGCTCTGCCAGCCCCTTGCCTGCCYGGGGTGGGATCAGGAGCAGTGGGGTTGGGAGCGATGTTTCCCGCACCACAGGCTGTCTCCAGAGTGCTTTCACTGGGTGCTGGTGTGGTTTCACCATATGGTAAATGTGTGTCCCCATCAAAGGCAGAGGGGAAGCCAGGCAGAGAGTTTTGAGGGAGCAAATGAGCAGCTGATGCTCCAGACAGCCTTGAGGAACCACGACATGGGTGGCAGCCACAGCCCAGATCTGCCTGCCCCAAGGACAGGCCTGGAGCCAACAATTTAATGCCTTTCAGCCAGCATTGATGCCTTTTCAATCAGCATCTCTTGCATGTGTGCGGGGTTCTGCTCGTCTGCATTTTCCAGGGTTTCTTCACATCTCAGGAGGTGGAGAACTGGCAGGGATTGTCACACCATTTTGTTGGGTTGATATGAACTCCAGCCAGGTGACAGAGAGTGCCTATGTTATGACTAGCAGAGATCATGGCTTTTCCACCACCCAGGGATGCTTTCTGGGACCCTCTATCCCAGAGCACTTCCAGGCAGCCTGGTGAGCCCAGGCCCACTCAGAGCATCACTCCAGAGAGATGTAGAAAGCTGACTGTGCAGCAGGCCACCGCGGCTTGCACCGTGTGTGTTACGTACCAGCGTGTACAAGCCCCTCTTTCTGCTCGCTGCAGACCCTCTTCTTCTGACCGGCATCTTATTCCCGTGGCCTTTGTGTCTGAGAAATGGTTTGAAATCTCCTGCTGACTGGCCGAAGCCTGTTTGACTTCTGGGGGCAGGGCAGACGCCAGCGGGCTGTTTCCTGGTACGTACCGCGCTCCCTGCGTCCATCCCGCACCCATCCTGTGCCCCTGCTGTGCCCATCGTACCCTGCCCGGTGCCATCCTCCCTCCTGCACCTCCTTCAGTGTGACTGGACTCATTCCACGCCGTGGATGGGGCACTGGGAGCCAAACGAGGCTCCCTTTTCCAGGGAGGTTAATTGCAGACAGGCCAACACTAACAGGGAGGGACTGGGATGGACAAGGAGTCAAAAGCAAAGGGTGCCTGGGGCAGCCTTGAAGTTCAGCCTGATCCTGTGGTTCCAGCCCACCTCTGAAACCTCAGCAAGCCACAGTAATTTCCATGCTGGGAAATGGCCTGATCTGCAATTAACCTCTGGTGGCATGATGGACAGCCCGCTGTGTCAGAGCGTGCACGCTCCACCAGTATCTGAAAGCTCATTTGGTGATGTTTGCTGTCATGAACACTTCCATGCTCACTGCAAGGGTGCTGGGATCCTCCTCCTCCTTCTCCTCCTCCTCCTCCTCCTCCTCCTGCTGCTGCTCTGCAAGGCCAACCCTTCGAGCACAGTCCCCAGCAGCAGCCGGTCACCCCTGGGGTGTTGCTGTGACTGAAGGAGTGCGGTGATGTTCTGGTTGCAACAGTACAATCTTTGGGGATTTCCTTGTCTTTCGTTGAGTTGGCCTGAGCCGTTTTCACCTCCTTGTGTCCCTTTTGAAGGTGGCACAGCTGATAGCAGTGGCAGGAAAACTCTGTGTGTGCCAGCTCGCCCTGGGCAGCGGTGCCCGCTTGAGCCACGTGCTCAGGTGAATTAATTGCTCTGTCCCAAGTCCCTGCTGTAATGAATCATATATTCAGTGTAAATGAAATTTCCAGCCTTCCCTGGCTGCAGCTCACTTGGAATAGCCTGTTTAACATTATGCACAGCTATTGAACACAGAAATATAATTAGATTAGAATGGAAGGGAATAAAAAGTTAATGATCTTGGCCGTGCTGGGGCTGTGGTGTCTAGACAGGGCAGGTGAGGTGTGTGCCAGCACAGTGGGGCACAGAGAGCAAGGATTCACCTGGCATGGCCCCACTGCCCCTCCAGAGCCTCTTCTGGCTGCAGCAGTTTCACTGGTGAAGGTGAGAGGCTCTCACTCCCCATCCACTGATATGCTCGTGTTTTTTCTCTGACTCTATTGTTGTGGCCATTGTCTCAGGGAACAGAGGGCAAGCGAACCCAGGCAGGAGCTGGTGCCAGGAGTGAGGGCAGCAGGAGAATGAGCATGGAGGATCTGCAGGGAACACCAGCCTCAGCAATAACCCACTGGGCCTTTTCCACCCTCAGTTTTGTAGTTTGGGAAGTCTTTCCATTGGCTTAAAGTGAATTAAAAAGAAATAACACAGCTGCGCTCAATGCCATCTACAGCTCTCCATGCCTCAGGTCGAGGGAAGGAAGGAACTGCTTGAAGCACTGTAGGAATCCTATGTGGATCCCACTGCTCCTGCCCCAGGTCCTGTGAAAACCCCAGGCCAAAACTGTGCCCTGGTCACCTCCATAGATTTCTTTAAATAGCCCGAAGCCATTCCATTACGCCTTATTAAATCCTTGAAATTCTCATTGATCCGTTTTCATGGAATCCATAAAACGCACATTGACGCGCTCTGGAAAAATCTATCGGGCTCGTACCTGGAGCATTAGCTCTGTAATGGCACTTCAATTACAGATGCAATTCTGGAAGCTGCTGTTTGGTTTCATTAAGGATAACAAAATGAGATTGATCCCAAACCTGTTCTACCTGTTCTCTGCATGTTTACTCTGCACAGGTGTGTTTGCACCTCGGTGTTTCTGGGACACGCTTGCGTAAGTGGTGTGTCCCAGCTGAAACCAGGTGCTGTTGGGAAACCCCTCAGGTGAGATGAGCATTCCAAGTTTTCCTGTGTCACTGTGTGAGGTGCAGATGGCATGGAGATGAGCGCCCTGCTAGGCTGTCCCTGCCAGGCTGTCCCTGCCACCGTGGTTGCCTTGTGCTGTCACCAGCTGCCAAGTGCCAGGGGAGCAGTGGGATGGAGGGAAGCAGAGGAGTGGAGGCTTGGAGGATGCCTCTCCAGCTCTTGTTTCTAGGGGAGAGGCTGGTGGAAAAGGAGATGCAGCTGCTTGGGCTGCACCGTTTCCGGGGGAATGAGTATTTCCTGGCTGGCATCCACAGCTGCAGCAAGGTCACCTGAAGGGGACAGTTGCTGTTGACCCACTGCACCACAGCAGAGGAAAAGGATAATCTGGAGCATGTGCAGCTTTCTGGCTGGAGGGGCTACATGCAGCTTTCTCCTCACAGCCCCTTTCTCCTAGTGTTTTACACATTTTAATTGACAGCACTTCACAGCTCKGAGCTGTCTCGTGTGCACATTAGTGCTCCTGATGGTGTGGGGCCAGAGCTGGGGGCACAAGGCAGGTGATGCAGGTGATGCCTCGTGTCCCAGGACAGGGATGGCACGACAGAGGTGCTGTAGGTGTTTTGTGGAGATGACCACTGGGAGSCAAGTTGGAATTTAATGTCAACTTCACATCTGACAGTCTGTCAGCCTGGTCTGAGGACTGACCACAGTGCTGCCCAGCTGGCACCCTGGCCTTGGGTGATGCCGACAGCATCCTCAGACTGGGCTGAGCAGTTGAGGCAGCAGWTATAATGGACAGCACTGCAGAGCATCTCCAGCCCAGAGAGCTGCAGGCAGCACCACATTTGTGTCAGGAAACCTGGTAAAACGCATCCAGGTACAGAGGGAGCAGATATTGAAGCTATTTCCTGGGGTCAGATTCCTCCTGTGCCAGCAGGGGCCACGAGGAGGGTTCCTGTGCTGCAGGCATGGTCCCTGTCAGGGCACCATCCCTCCCCACAGCAGGCAATGCTGCCCCTGGCAAGCAGCTGGTGGAGCTTTCCAGCAGATTGCCTGTGCTGGCTTCTGGGCCCCTCTGGAGCACCAGCTCCTTGGTAGATGTCACACCTCGGTGGATGTCACAGCTCAGCAGCAGCTGCTCCTGCAGGCAGAGAAGTCAGTCTGTCTGCAGCAGCCTGGTGTGGCAGTGCAGCCTCAGTGCAGCCCTGGGCTGGACACGTGAGGAGTGGAGCAGTCAGTGGAAGCTCTCAGGAGTTACCTGAGATGAAAACTTCTCTTGCCTGGTGCCAGTGGTGCTGGAGGAGCACCCAGACAGAAGCAGGAGCAGCACCGCTCTGCAGACCAGCACAGGACACGTGCCAAAGACTTGAGTGGCTTTGTCCAGACACCACAGCACAGGATGGCTGGTTTGGCTTGATTTCATCCTGGCTTTGGGGCTTTCTGAAATGAAGTTTGAGATTCCGCATTATTCTTGTCCTTAATCCCGCTCTCTTTGACTGAAAAACCCCATGGAATGAGATTATACAAAAATCTGTAAGGTTGATCAAGCGCTGACCTACTTTGCACAAAGAGCCTATTTGGGATACAATACCGGTTGTACACCCTGCTGTTGTGCGTTAACCAGTGCCCACCAGGGGCCACGGGATGCTGGGCACCTCTGGCAGGGAGGGGACACTTTGGGGGCAGCAGCTGTGCTGGTTTGGTGACACCAGCCTGACCCTGCCCTGGCACAGAGCTGACAGAGCTGTGGGGTAAAGCCACGCTGGAACACGGCAGCAGCTGCTGCTGGCCCCGTTCTGCCTAACAACAGCAAATGGTTTGTGTTAACATTAACAGATAATGAGTCATCATAAAAGATCCCAGCTTGTCTTTGGAGGAGTAGCAGCAGTCCCAGCACAGCCCCAGCACAGGAGATTAAGGACTCTGGAAAATCTGTCTCGCTAATTAAGACTTCAGGGTTGTTCTTGGAGATGGTGAATTGGGCATCTTGCTTAAAAATAGTGGGTTTTTTTAGAGAAAGAATCCTGGAACAAAAAGCACAGCACATTCTGGATGCTGATCCCAGCCAGGCAGAGGGCGCAGGTTAGGGATGTGTGGGTCAGGAATGTGTATCCTGAGCTGTACAGGGTGTGGGTACCTGCTGACAGCTGTCTTTGGCGCACCCAGCTGTGCTACAGCTCATTAAATGTCACGGACATGTAGAGCAAGTGGCCACACGCCAGTGGTGGGGAGTGATTGTCTTCACATTGAGGGTCCAAGATTGCATAGGAAGACATCTTCCAGTAGATGGTAAATAAATAGCTTAAGGACTTTGATAGGATCTCTGGTTTGGTGCTTAACCAATTCCCTATTGATTCTTTAGATTTAACTTTAGAAAATCTTGTTAGTGCTTGTCATCATCTGCTCGTCTGCCAGAGCACTCGCTGCTTGAGGCCTGAGTGTGAGAAGCTGCAGAATGCAGGGATGATCTGGAGTAAATCCCACTCTGGAAAAGGCCCTGAGGAGAGGGAAGTACTGGTCCCAATCCCCAGCACAGACCAGAAGCTGCAGAGGAGGAGGAGGAGGTCGCTGATACCCTGCTCCCCCAGGAATCCCACAGCTCCACAGCCAAAGGGGAAGGAGGAGGAAACCTCTGGGCTGTGGGAGATCATCCAAGCAGTGACACAAGACTTGGTGCAAATTCCCTGTCGTGACTTAATCTTTCTTTTTCTTCTCGTCCTCAACAGGATTCCATTGGTGAACCTGTAAAAAATATAAAAAAAAATAATGGGTTACCTGTACCTACCATTTCTGTTTACCAGTAGGAGACTCAAAGAGCAGCGTTCTATGGGCCAAATATATTTTTATAAAAATGAACACGCCTATAGGTAACTGCGTTGTCAAGGAGCACGTTTTTGGGAGGAGAGAAAGGAGAGTGTGCGAGTAAAGAATCCCGTGGAGGAGGAGGAGGAAGAGGAGGAGGAGGAGGAACCAGCAAAGGGATGGAAAGGGAAGGATGAGCGCCTGGAGCCCGGCCATGGACGGTGACTCTGAACCTGTGCCAATAATTACCATTATGTGCCATGAACCGATGCAAAGACTTTGCAAAGAGCTGAGACAATAACGCCTGGAAATGTTGTGGAGGACAAGTGGGGCATCTCTTCTGGTGGGGTCATCCATTCCAGTCCATACTTACGGTATATGTAGAGAGAAAATATATATATATATACACACACAAACACTTTTTGTACTGTAGCAATTTTTGAAGATCTTAAATACTCATTTTTAAAGAAGATGTCATGGGCTAAAAGTCTCATTTCTTTAACACGCATCATGCAAACTGGGTGATCTGATGTTTTCTACTTTGGCAGCTTGCCTGTCAACCTATATGTGTATATATAGGTAGACATATATACATATATATACGTGTGTGTGTGTATGTATAGACATATATATGTATGTATACATATATATATATAATTTWGGTTCTTTTTGGAAATGCTTTTCCAGCAACGTGACCGTGGTGGGAGACAGCTGGGGCTGTGCTGCYGGCAGGAAGCAGAGGAAAAGCTTCCCAAAACCATCCAGAGCACAGCTCAAGGTGGTGCTGAAGGTATTTCCAGGCTTCTCTRTCCCGATACATCATCAAGGTTGATGGGAAGAAGCTGGAAATCCTGGGCCTGCCCCGTTTCCACAGTGCTGTGATTTCTGCCATGCTAGGCATGACGCCTCGGGGCTGGACGGGGCAGATTTTAGGGGTGGACTTCCAAAAGATGGGCCTCTCATGGCACAGAAGAAAAATTTTGGGAGTGGGGCATGGGAAGGTTTTTGGAAAATGGCTTCTGAATTGGCCRCAGCGCCAAAGTTTACTCAGCCCTGTGTGAGAAACCAGAGGAAGGAGCTCGTGCCCTCCTCCCCCAGCCTGGGGCTGTGGGATTGAGAGAGCCTCTTCCTTTGTTCTCCCGGTCTTGGCTGGCTCTGCTGCAGCAGGAGAAGACACAGCCAGCTGTCCACAATCCTGGAGATCTCTTAGTAGTGTTTAAAGGGAATTTTTGCCAGGGAAGCACGATTCTGCAGGCTCCAGTTTGGTGTGTTGCTCTAGAAACACGTCCACGCCCGTCCAGCTCCTGCTGGGGTGGGTGGTGTTCGTGGGTGCTGACCCTAAACCCTCTGTCCAAGTCTTTCCATGGAGTCAGGTGCTGCCATGCCGTGCTGCACATCAGACACTGGGATGGGTCTCACTCACTTGGGTCCCTTCAATGTTAAAAGGKTGGAAACGACAGCAGAGATCAGACCAAAGTCCTCCAGTTCTTTTTGTAAACTGCCCTTGGTAAATACTAGTGGTTTTTTAGAATTGTCCAGATCCACGTTTCTACTCCCCCACTGATTACTCAGCTCCTTTTCTTTATGATAATGAACGCGCAGTTTAAAAACAAACAACAAAAAAAAAAAGTAGAACCCTGTGGTGTTGCGCATAGCCACGCGTGCGGTCTCTTGTTCCCGTGTCCTTTTCTGTCCTTTTCCCATGGAATTGCACAGTCTGGATTATTTGTCCTGAATTTTTGGACGCTGCCTCAGACAGAAGTCTTCCTTGCCAGCCCTGACAATTACCTGCRGACTTGAGCCAACCATCCCCTGGGCAGAGCTGTGTCTCCTGGGTGGCTCATGTCCTGCTCTCCAGAGCATTGGATGCCTCCAGGGAGAAGAGGAGACAGTGTCTTGCTAGAGCAGTGGCCCCCCAAAGCTTTAGCTGTCCCTGAGGAACGTGGGGAGTGTCTGTCCTTGGGAACTGTGGAGTCTGAGCAACTGCTCCAAWGTCATCTCAGTCATCTCCTGGGGCTGTCCTGTGATGCTGGTGTAAGTGGTGCAGCCCTTGCCCACAGGCTCTCCTCCCTTTGTGACTTCATGGGAGTCCATCCACGCCAGCTTTGAGCCATGTTCCTTGTGCTTCTCCCCTYAATCTTCCTATTTATTTCATTCCCACAGGTATTCCAGTGTAATCGCGGTAGCAGTGTGACAAGAAATTTATCTCAGCTCCTTCATTGCAGGGCAGCTGAAGCAGCATTCTGTGTTTCTGCATGGATGGAACCTGCTGCCCGTAGGGAAGTTGTCAGGCAGGGCTGGGAGGTGCCAGGGCAGCACTGGTGCAAGCAGTGGTGATGATGGCAGTGGTGGTGGAGAGGCACCTGGCTCGCAGGAAATTCCCTGTGGAGCTGGGGAAGAGGAAGGGAAAACGTGTGTGTGTGTGTGTGTGTGTGTGTGTGTTTGTGTGTGAGAGAGAGAGAGAAGGAAGGTGAATCACTGCAACCCTGAGGACGAGCAGAGGTTTCAGAGGGCAGGACTTGCATGAGCTTCCCCCCCAGTCTGCAGCAGGACATGTTCCTGGTCTCCCCAGAGCTGAGCAGTGAACCAGGGAACAAAAGTAGATGCACAATCTTCCCTTATTTATAAGGACCAACAGCACTTGCACTTTATCAGAGGAAGCCTCCCCCCATCCATGCTGGGCCACTGCGGTGGAGGGAGAGGAGGAGGAGGAGGAAGGGCTGGGATGGAGCTGCTGATGCAGTGATGGACGAGGCAGGATCCGGGCRTCCCAAAGTCTTGCACAGTGAAGAGAAATGAACTGTGTTGATCTCATTCCCTCCTATTGATGAAAGCCAAAAAACAAGAAAGAAATGAGAATAGAAAGTCGCATTTCCATGGCATAGTCTATTGAGGAGATCCTCCCACCGTGGAAAGGCAGGGAAGCATGGTGTTCTCAGACACGCTCCTGTGGGAGCTTTGTCATATTTTGGGCACATCRTCTCACCCCAAGGTCCTGGAAGCTTGAAAAAAGAAAAATTTTGCTCCTTGCTTTGCTGTAAGCCCTCAGCCCGCTGCTGCTTGTTTGTTTTCAGTTCATTTTCCGGATTCCTTAGCCCCTGAACAGTCCCTGAGAAACACACCATGGCAGCCAAGAGGCAGCCACATTCCCCAGACATGTCATGGGCTGTCTGTGTGTCACTTGGCTCTGTCCTAGAGAAAGTGCTGGGCACAAACCACCCATGGCAAGGAGAGGTTGGCCCTCCTTGGGCTCTGCAGCAAGCCCAGGCTTCCCAGGGCTGTCTGGGACTCTCCTCCCTCCACATCCCTTGCAAACCCTGAGCAGGGGCCRCAGGATGTGCCGCTCCCACCGGGTCAGGAGTCGGTGCCACTGCTGCCACCGGCACCGGTGGGCTTTGTCCTGCACCAAACTGAGCAGGTTTGGAGCTCCACGTCTGAGCTCCCGCATCATGGCACCAACAGGTAGGGCGGGCAGGGTTTGCTCCTCAACCCCCTGACCTTTGGAAGCCCCGAGGGCGGCTTCACCCCACAGCACCCCGGGCAGARCCGGCCCTGGGCAGCCGCCTGTCTCTCCAGATCCGATCGTTTACCTTCACTCTGTCTTCCCAGCTGGAGAAAGGGCGGCCGGTGGTGGTGGCAGGAGCCGTGCTCCAGAGAACACCAGTGCCCCATGGGACACCATGGGGTCAAGGGCACCGAGCCTGCCAGGAGGTCACCGCAGCGATGGCAGAGCTGGCGCGGGGACGGATTTCAGGTTACCTCTTCTCCACTGGCAGCTTGTTTGCGAAGGAAGGTAGTTCAGCTGAAACGGTAGTTAAATAGTAGATATTCTACACATAATATATATTTTGTAAAAAAAAAAATTAAAAAAAAAATAAAATAGAACAAAAATATATCTATCCTATCTCAGCCCACCCATTTCAGGATGAATGTGGTTGGAATTTTCGTTCAACCAGATATTAAATCTGTACGCGATTTTTTCAAAACCAGCAAGAAATCCCTTGCCATTTCCAAGTCTGTGGGTTTGGTCTCCCGAGCTCATCTAACGCTTCTCACACATTTTTAAGAATTACTCTCAGCATTTGTAGGTACATTTTTAATAGTGTCACGAGTGAAGATAATATTTACTTTGAAAAAAGTATATGTTGCACAAAAATGTACACTAAGGGCACAGATTTCTGACCCAGATTCTTCTATTTTAGGTTCCAAGGGGTTTATTTTTTTGTTTGATAGGACATGTACAGTGAAGTTTACACTTTATTTTTATTTTGCCAAAACCCGTTTTCTAACATGAGACAGTTTTACTTTGTAACCGGTTTTACATCACTGAGTACTTCTTTCTTTTCCTGGGAAAATCCTGCACCAGGAGGCACCCGGTGGAAGCGCCGTCGCCTTTTGGCATTGTGGCTGCCCCACCCGCCCACGGCGCGAGCTGGGGCAGTGCCAAAAGGACATTTTTTCTTCCTGAGCGGTTTTTAATTTGTCTCTGTCCGTGGAAGCCGTGTATTTGGAAGCACTGTAAATGCCACCCTGTCCCCTTGCCCTCTGTATATTTAGTACTCTGATGTTGCTATTAAAACTGATATGAGAACCGCGCAGCCGCTGGTGACTGGGTTCCTCCGCGCGCGGTCCCTGGGGAGGGGACGGGCTTGGTTTGGTCTCCAGGGGGATCCATGTCTCAGCAAGGAGTGTTTCTGGGGAAATCCCCCTGCTCCCAGCTGTGCACGCCTCGGGTGAGCAGCAGGGAAATCGCCCTGCCTTCRTCCCGGGAAGAGGGTCTTGTGCATCCCCTTGGAGTCCCCGCCGCAGCAGTGCCRCCTCCATACCCTGTGGCACAGGCAGGAGGGTGCCAGGTCCCCAGGCTCACCCAGTGTCCCCCAGGGCTTTGAAGGGACGCTGTGTGCCTTGGGGCAGCTGCTTGGAAGAGGGAAGCCATTGAATGGGCCTGTTGGGGAGTTAATTAAGCATCACTAAAGATGCCTTAAACAAACAGCTCTGCTGTGAAATCACTTCATCCAGCTACATCTTTTACCCAAGGAGGAGTCCTGGCTGTGAGCAGGTAAGTGGTGGCTCTGGTTTGCACATTGGGTGTGGAGCAGGTGATGATGGGTCACACTCAGGCTGGCCCTGTTGTGCTGCTCAACAGATGGACAGACAGATGGACAGACAGATGTGGGGACTGGGCAGCACAGGGAGGGCTCTTGCCAGGCAGCAGGGACAGCTCCCATAGCCTCCCTTGCTCCCACAGCATCCCCCTTCCCCAGGGCACTGTGGGACAGCGTGGCTGTCATCCTCACAATGCCATCTGACCTGGAAAGGGGGAAAAGCTTTCATTGGTGTCCATGCTGGCTTTGAAGAGGGATGGCCTGGGATGACAGAGACCAGCACAGCCACCTGCCACTTGCATTCCCAGGCTGTGGCAGCAGCCTTCCCGCAGTGCCAGCACCCTCCACAGCTCTCCGTGCCAGACCGGGGAGGATGCCCAGCCCCAGCCCAGCCAATCTCCAAAAGCTCCATTCTGCAGGAAAATATATAGAAAAATGGGGAGGGACAAAGTGAGCTGCTCTTCATTTTAAGGCCAAATTGCCAGCTTAAATCACCGAGACAATGTGTACAAGCGAACAGGATGCGAATGGCCTCAGAGCTGCATATATCAGCCGGAGAACTCTGTTCATTTCCAGATGCAAGTGGGATTTCAGGGCATGAAATACAGTGTTAGGTTCTCATTCCTTTCCCTGCTATTTATCACAGCCGGAAACGTACTCACCAGCCTGAGCTGTTCCAAGCGACGCTGCTGGGAGCGTGGAGGAGAAATATTGTGCTGAGCTGTGGGAGAGGGATTGGGGTGGGACGAGGCAAGCAGCCAAAGGGAAGAACCAGCATCCCTACTCCCTCCGGCACCCRTTGCCCCAGCATGGAGCCGGGAGCATCCCCTCCTGCTGCTCGCCCCGCCGTGCAGAGAGGGCCAGGACACGGCCACCACACACCATGCCCTGGGTTAAACGGTGCCACGAGTGATGCCCAGGGCTGGAGGGGCCKTGACAGGGTCACTGTCCCCTTGTCAGCACTGGAGACTGCCAGCTCATGTCCCTTCCAGCGCTGCTCGGCGGGGCGAGGCTGGAAAATGAGGCTGGAAACAAAACACCACACGCTGGTGCGGCAGCACACAGTTCTGATAAAAAGTAGGACTAAGCATTATCCAAGTTTAATTATTATAATTATACCGGGGCGAAGTAATTGCTGGGGATATTTTAAGCTTCAATCAACACGCTATTTTGAAAACTGAAGCCTTGATTTACCCAGGGCGAGGTGGTAACCATCAACAGGCACCCGTGCTGCTGGCAGCCAGAGGAGCCCACCGGGAGGGTTTGTGAGCTGCTTGGAGCTTCTTGTCTTAAAATAGGGTTTTGGGAGGGTGGGGAGGGGTGAGACAAGCAGTGGGAAGGTGGAAAGGGGTCCCCCATGTTCCRCAAAGCATTGACTAGAAGCCTGGATGCAGCAACAGGATGGGCTGCAGGAGCAGCATCAGCTTCGGGAAGAGGAGCCATGCGGGATAGGCAACCCCAGCTCTGAGGAAGATTGGCTGGGGCTGGATGATGTAGTGAYGCTGAAATCATTTAAGCTTGTTATGGTGGTTTCTATGGCTCTCTGGCTGGATGTAACAAATTGTCTGCATCATTTTCCAGATGGATCATTCTTAAATCATCCAGGACAGGCTGCAGGGCTCTGCACTGAAGCAGCGGAAGGCACTTTGGTTCAATAAATGCTGGAAAGGTTCTGTASCAAGTGCTATTTCTTATTAAAAGTGTAAGTACATCATCCCCAGCTGATGGATCTCACAGCCAAGATCTCCATGCTCTGAGTGCCCCTTAGGTCCTCAAGGGGATGGAGGACAGGAATGGGGAGCCCCGTGTGGGTGCCTGTGGTGGCAGGCAGAGTGGCTCAGCAGCAGAGCAGAGGGAACACTGGTGGATAAGGTTGTCCAGCAGCTCATCCCTGCTCCCTGCTTGTCCAGCAGCTCATCCCTGCTCCCTGCTTCCCCTTCCCCAGGCAGGCACCAGCCCCCAGCACATGCCCAGCTCCTGGCGGATGGCACGGCCCTAGCAAGCCTGAACAAAACCTCTTATTAAAATTGGAATTAGCTGACCCCTTATTATTATTAGCTGACCCCTGTCTGTGAGGAGAGCTGCAGCCACAATCCTTCAGTAAGCTCTGCTGCAGAACAGAGGGTTTATCACTGCTGCCCTCGCTGGAGCAGCCCGTGGTGCCCCTGGCASAGAGAGATGCTGACGTGCCCGGCTCTGTCACCGCTCTTGGCCGCACCTGGTGTGCCCAGTGAATGATGAGAGATGAGAGAGCAGTTTGTTACTGCCAGGCAATTTGGGCTAATAAGCAGTTCAAGGCAGCGACGCCTCTYAGCAGAGATGAGTTATGGCAGGAGGGCTTGGAGAGGAAGAGCCCTGAGGGTGCTGCAGTGGAGGAGCCTGCATGGCACATGTGGACACAGCCCGTGGTGGGGCTTGTCCATGGTGGGCTCAGTCCAGAGTGGGCTCAGCCCAAAATCTCCTCCAGCCCACCTGGGATGGGCAGGGCAGCTGCTCATGACTTGTGTTGTGGACTGGCTTCCCACTGGGACTTCTCCCAAGGACTCAGGATGCAGTCCCCAAGTTTCAAATGCCAGGCTTGTACTGGATCTAATCTTGAGTATTTCTGATGCTGGCAGGGMCTGAGCCCCAGGGCTGTGGGACCTGCTTGGCTCTGCCAGCAGTGACATGTCTCTCTGTGTTTAATAAACGTAGCAGAATGAAATCCCTGTTGTTCCTGCTCATCTTCCGAGCATGATTTTAACTGAAAACTGACATTTATCTTAGTTCCTTGTCAGGCCAAAACAGGGACAGACTTTCTTGGGGGGTTTATTATCTTTCCCTTGCAAATTTTCAAGCGTGAATAAGTGCTGTGGCTGGCGCAGAGGACGGAGGCGGGAGCTGGTGCCGGGTGTCCTGGGAGCCAGCTCCTGCCTGTGCCCCAGCAGGATGAGAGCAGGAGGAGCAAAAGCCCTGGTGGCACTTGTGGGGGCAAGGTGGCATCGCAGTGTGAAGCCCGTGAGGCACGCAGGTCACAGAGAACAGCAGGGCATCGCTCAAGCAGCAACGCCAGGGGAAACACACCCTCCCCTGCAGGCGAGCGTGTCCTCCCGGGTGTGTTTATTGACCTGCCTGAGGCCTCTGAGGTGGCTGACCGCTCTTTCCCCCTGCAGCAATTGATTCCAGTCGGCTTAGCTCAGGGAACAGCTGATTTCTCTGCCTGATACTCACTCTGGCCTTCAGTAACACCGTGTTTAAGGAATAGATCCCAGGATTCACTGGCAGGAGCATGTAGCCATGATATTTTCTGGAAAATCCCTTTGCCAGGATTTTTCTCCTGAGAAGCTGAGAAGCCTCAGAGGAAAGGAAAAACAATCATTATCTGCTGCTGTGGAATGCAACAGGTGCATCTGTGATTGGTCCATGTTGGTTGTTTCTAATTAATGGCCAATCACAACTGTCTCAGACTCTCTTGTCAGTCACAAGATTTTATTATCATTCCATTCCTTTCCTTTCAAGCCTTCTGATGAAATCCTTTCTTCTGTTCTTTTAGTATAGTTTTAATAAATCATTTTCTTTTAATATAATATATATCATAAAATAATAAATCAACCTTCTGAAACATGGAGTCAAGATTCTCCTTTCTTCCCTCRTCCTGGGACCCCTGCGAACACCACCACAGGAGCACATCACCTGATGTGTCCGATGGACAGCACTGACAGGTGTGGGCTCGAGGGTTTAGTTTCCCACAAAAAGCCACAGTTAAGCAACACCAATTCAGACTGCCTGCCAGTGAGCGTTCCCAAGCTCGCTGCTAACCCAGGAGACTGCTCTGCCTGTGGTGACACGGGGCCARCCCTGCCTGAGTGCTGGGATCCAGCTCGGTCCTTTCCTCTGAGTCTCCTCTCTCTGACCCTGCAGGCTCCATGACTGGGGTGGTCAGGGCTGCACTGAGAGGGACACAGTGCCCTTGGTCACAGCCAGGCTCAATGTGGGCACTCAGAGTGCAGCATCCCAGCCCAGGGCTGGCTGGCCAGGGGTCCTGAGTGCTGGCAGGTACCCCAGCCACCCTCCCCCCAGCACCTTTCAAAATCACCAGCCCATCCTTCTTAAAAGCCCAGCCAGTGCTCTGCCCTTGCACTATAAAAAGCACAGCTTGACGTCTGTTTTTCCCTATGTATTTCTCATCCCTGTTTTCCTCCTCGTTGCTTCAGCCTCCACGACCATGTCCCAACCAGCAGCTCGGCACAGAGCAGTGGATTGCAGCCAGCACCATTTGTGAAATGGGTCTGTGAAGCCATGGGAAGAGCCATATCCATGTAACAGTCCATAAAGCTGTCCATTTGAGCAGCTAGCCGTGCTCAGCCCCTGGGAGAGAAAAAGCCCCACAATCACCAATTTGCTTTCAATCAGCTCTCAGAGCCTCTTGGCCAAAGCCATTCTGCATCCATGGATGCTGGTAATGTCTGGGCTGGTGTATTTGCCCTGGCATTCTCCCAGGGGTTAAGGAGACAGGAGCCCTCAAAACCTGTCCCTCTTGAACAGACATGGCATGCTGAAGCTTTGCTGTGGCTGCATGTCCCACAATGTCCCCTGTCCCAGAACCTGGCTCAGTGTCCCTTGTCCCAGAACCTGGCTCAGTGT
>JACDOX010000236.1:375654-387428 GCA_014549065.1 Cardinalis cardinalis
TCCCAGAACCTGGCTCAGTGTCCCTTATCCCAGAACCTGGTTCAGTGTCCAGCATTTTTCCAAGTCCGGCAGAAAGCGTGACTGAAAACCAGGTGCCAGGCCTAATAGTTTAAATGCCAATAAACCCCTTTCCCTGAGTGCTGGCAGGTGTTAGAATTGTCTGGCTTTGAGTAATTGGCTCCCAAAGGCACTGAGGTCACCTCTCCTCGAGCAGAGGGGAGGGCAGAGCAGGGCTGTGCACACATCCCAGAGCAACGACTCTGAGGCTGGATGGGAAAAGAAGCAGCCCAAGAAAACTCCCTCCAGAGCCCAGAGCACTGCTCAGTGCCAGGGAGACTGGGAGTGGGTGAGAAGCCCCTCTCCCAGCGGGGAGACAGCCTGCTGGCAGGGACAAAGGCAGTGACAGCTGAGTGGCACCGAGCAGCAGCTGCCAGAGCCCGAGCATCCCATCCCCAGGGGGCTGGGAAGAGACTGGACAGTGCAGCCTCACTGGTGGCAACCAGCCAAAGGCCCTGGGCACACGGACAGAGCGGACAAAGCAGGGGGACGAGAGCCCCCCAAGCCCCTGGAGACCACCAAGGGTTGCTGGGCCCCACTGAATGGATTTGGAGCTGTTTGGTGGCCAAGAACTGCCCTCGGTCCTGCCAGAGAGGCACGGAGTGTCAGCTCAGGGAGTGCCAGCCTGGCTTGCAAAGAGAGGAAAGAAAAGGGGAAGTGRAAGTTCCCAAGCTCCATGAAATTCCTTCCCAGGGTCCAGCTGCAGCCCCAAGAGAGGGAGCCAAGAGGGGGAATGCAGCATCCCCCACAGAGGCAGGGCCAGTGCTGCAGTTCCCAGGGAAGAGAGGACATTGAGGCTGTGTTTTCAAGGTGAAAAGGATGAGAAAAGGGAAAGGGGTGTGAGAAAAAAAGAAGATGAGGCATTGGTAGGATGCAGCAGGAATGGTACCAAATGGGCACTTCTCAACTTGRGGAAAGCTTGGGAGAGCCATTAAAGCCAGAGATCAGTGAAGGGGGAAATTGAAGTGTTAGGGGCTGGAACGGAAAATTAGGCTCAGATAATGGCCCTGGGGTTTAAAGCACCCTCCAATAATCTGTGGTGAGGAGCTGTTAAACACTCCCACTGGAGATGCCTTTGTATCCAGCTGCCCTGGTAAGCAAAATCCCCGGAGCTGTGTCACTATAAGCATGGGGTCACAGGGTCCTGCCAGCTCCCTGGCACTGCTGATCAGTGCTGTACATGGCAGGGTAAATCCCAGAGGTGAAGGAGAGGCTGGAAATGCTCGGGCAGAGCAGCAGCAGTGAGACCTAAAGCACAGGATTGCCACAGCCCTTTCCAAAAAAGCCGCAGAAACTGTCAGGACTGCTCTGGASCTGTCCCCTCTTGCCAAGGAGATGGGACTGGTGGCACCTACAGGCAGCCCCCACGCCCAGGGCTGGGGCAGCAGCAGGATTAGGGCGCCTGGGAAGCCCTACAGCCGGACTGGGGAGGAGGGATGGCTCTTTGCAATTAGGCAGAGTCAAACGCCTTYGATCTAAAACGGGTTTGGGCTGGAGCAGGATGCGCTTGTCCAGCCCTGTGCGTGTTGGCTGCCAGGAGCACTTGGCATGGCCGGCCTCCCTCTCCCAGCCCACTTCCAGCCAGCCAGCCTGCTTCTGTTCCAGCAGCACCCTTGGAGCAAAAGGAGCCATGGAACAACCTGGTTTAGTGGGAGGTGTCCCTGCACCTGGTTTAGTGGGAGGTGTCCGTGCCCATGGCAAGGAGTTGGAACGAGGTGAACTTCAAGGTCCCTCCCAACCCAAACCAGTCTGTGGTTCTGTGATTCTGTGGTTCTGTGGTTCTGTGATTCTGTGATTCTGTGATCCTTCCTGCAGCTGAACATCCTCTGTCAGCACTCCCAAACACAAGGGCCCCACACTCCACATCAAACAAAAGCGCACACGGAGCATGGACACAAGCACAGGGAGCTTCTGCAGACCCTCTCCCTGCTCACACGTGTTGCCCTCTTCTTCTAAGTTCTCCTAAGCCTTCTGATGTTTACATTCTTGTAATGGAGTTTCTCAYGCATTTTTATGTAAATAATGATTGTTTTACATTCTTTTCTGGAGAAGGAGAAATTTGGTGGACTGTTGGTTTRTCCAGTGCCATTGGAGAGGTGGCACTGTCACCCTCCAACCCACTGTCACTTTTAGAAATCCATAAATGTTGGAGTCAGAAAATAAACTCCCCTTCTTTTTACCTTGGAGGTTCCAGCGTGTGTGTCGTTTTATTTCGTGTCCTATAGTTGTTAGYGTTCAGARACACATAATCATGAAAATTATTATATGTAGGTGCTTTTATTAAGGGCTCTGGGTGTCAYGGGTATTCAACCCAAATCTGACTCTGACCACACATTCGAGATGAACATGTTTTTATATTCTATGGTTATATAACTTTCATGTTAATTATTAAACTTATATTRTTCTATTGTATACATAGATTCCAGCCAAGCATGGCTCCTCGTGGCTCCCCCTTAAATTTCTACCATAGTTTCTCATGATTSTTCTTATGATTATACAATAATTATACTTAATTACTAAACAATCATCACATCTAACAATTATATCATTTATCATGCTGCTTACGCAGGTGCAATGATCTGGCAAAACACAAAGCCTAGCATTTTCAGAGTCTATCTTCAACATTTTCCAGGGCCCCACTATCAYAGTGACACACGTGGGCTGTGGGAAGCTGAGGGAATCCTGAACGTGGCACACATGGACGTGCCAGAGGCCACAGCTGGAGGCAGCTGAGCCAAAGCAGAGCTCAGAAAGTCAGCTCCTCTCACAGGCAGGTGTGGGGCAGGAGCCTTCCAGGCTTGGTTGGGCCAGGGCAGAGKTTATGTAAGAGCCAGGCAAGGAGCCAGGGGCTCAGCCCCTGCTTGTCCTTTCCAAGGGCCCAGAGGCAGCTCATCCCTAGCAGGGATGGGGCAGTCAGGGGGGATTGCTCCTGTTTCCATCACACACATTCCCTCCCAGCCCTTCCCCTCGTGGTGGTAAGCCTGGCTTAGGGAGAAGTGCTAATCTGGCAGTTGCTATGAGACCCACTTGATGCCTTTGATGCAGTGTGGAGGCAGGTGAATCATTAGGAGGAAAATCAGGTTTTCTGGCACAGCTTGAGGAGACGCAGAAGTTTCCTGATGCTCAGCGAGATGCAAACACTGAGGGCCCAGCAGCTGGGACAGGCATAGCCTGGAGAAGCTGGGAGCATCGACTTCTCCCTGCCACAATCTCTCCTCTTTGTGCCTTTCCCTGCCACAATCTCTCCTCTTTGTGCCTTTCCAGTCTCCAGCTGCTGCTGGGTCCTTACAGAACAACGTTTCCCAGAGTGGATTCTGAGGAGGGGCGAGCTGAGGATGTGCTTTGCCCCAATCCTGGCACCCCCTCTGCCAGCYGAGCCTGCTCCTGGGGCTCCCAGAGCTTGTGGCTCTCCGAAGTGCAGACAGACAGAGCAGGGAATGACATCTGGGAGAGCTGAGAATGCAGAGCCAGTGTTACAGCAGTGGGGGCAAAGGCAGGGTGCAGCTCATCCCTCCTGGTGCTGGCATTTACCACAACCAGTGCCRCCAAGCTGGGGTCCCAGCTGTGGTGCTGCACCCTGCACAGTAATTTATGTAACTGGGGGAAGGAACCAGCACAGCAGAAATTTTTAATTATGTATTTGACTGGAATAGTCTCGGTTTGAGTTCATGCAACGTTGGTTAGTTACCTCGGATAATTAGAAATTTTACAGCTGGATAAAAAGTTTATAAAGCGCTGAAAAGGGTAGGGCATTTGGGATGGAGATATTAGGCCCCTCTGCTTGTTCTGGAGAAGGGAAGTGGTTTTGGGGCTTTCCAAGGAGTCCCAGCTGCCAGTGGCCCCTGAAGGTGTTCCTGCTGGCAGCTGTGGCCCCATTGCCTCCATGCGCCTTGGCCAGGGACAGAAGGCTCAGTGTGAGCCACTGCTTGGAGCCAGGCATTCCCTCACAGGAACGTTCAGTTCAGCCCAAACTGGTGATAATTCATGGTAATCAACAGGCCCTCAAGCTGGGCATGGATGGTCATCCAGGCAGCAGGGATTTGGGGATGGTCCAAGACCAGAARATGGTGAATTTGGAGGTACAAAATCCCCCAGTGTTTGTCTACAGACACACAAGTGCTAATCCAGTTACGTTAATGAGGTTTTTTTCCCCTAGCATCTCTTTACTGAAGGGAGCAGAGGTTCAGGGAGGATGTTAATGATCATCCTGATGTTTTCAATGTATCAGAGARGAGTGTTTGCTCCCTCAGTGGAAGCCCTGGAGATGCTGAGCTGRGGGTGCTGCTCTGCTGAGGGGGTTCCACTGCAGCGCTGGGGTCCTTGGGGGAAGAGGGATTCAAGGAGGGAAACATTAAAAAAGCACCTCTTGTGAAGCAGGGGAGCAGTGTGGGCCATTATTCACACTCAGGGTAACAGCTCAGCAGGGCAGCAGCTGAGAGGTGTCTCAGGGCAGCACACAGGGAATAAAACTGATGGATGCTGCATTTCCCTGGCATGCAGGGCTCGTGGTGGAGGGACAATGCTCCTGKGAGGAGCTGGGAGGCTGCTGGGGCTGCAAGCCTGGGGAGAAGCAGCCCTGAGCCACCAGGGGAGGTTTTGGCTGCTTTTGACCCCAGGATCTCCTGGCACATCTGTAGCAAACATCTTTTATGAAAAATCCTTTCCTTAAGATTTTTTCCTCCTGAGAAGCTGAGAAGCCTCAGGAACAAAATGTAAACAATGGTTATCTGCTGCTGTGGAATGCAACAGGTGCATCTGGGATTAGTCTCATGTGGATGTTTGTAATTAATAACCAATCACAGCCCAGCTGGCTMRGACTCTCTGTCCAAGCCACAAACCTTTGTTATCATTCCTTTCTATTCTTAGCTTAGCCAGCCTTCTGAGGAGAACCTTTTCTTCTAGTATAGTTTTAATGTAATATATATGATAAAATAATAATTCAAGCCTTCTGAAATAAGGAGTCAGATCCTYGTCTCTTCCTTCAACACAAGACCCCTGTGAACACGGTCACACACATCTGGTGCCTGGCTGGGCTGATGTCACACAGGGGCCCCTCCAGCTCCTCACCCCTGCGTGGGAAGCAGCTCTCCTCCCTGAGCACACCTGCCAGGATCCCTCCCTGGGCAAATTCATGTCCATGCAATTTAAATTCTTTTTTTAAAGGCTGTGCCGTTGAATAGGTGCTGTTAAATGGGAAGAGCTGCCACRAGTGAAGGGTTAAGTGCGTGGTGGCTCACGCAGATGTGAAGTCTCCTCACAAGCACGCAGCCTTGCAAATGGAATAAAAGTGTTTTTTAAAGTGTTTGAAATCAGTTTTGTTTATGTAATCTGACAAGTTATTATGCGCAGTCCTTATCTGACTTCATGATTTATGGGAAAGAACCTCAAATCTATATTTAAAATTACTATTAAACACAATTTTTTGCCTCTTCAGCTGAGATAGAAGCACCATTAGCAGTTGTTGCCCTGGAGCTCAAGTACTTCATTAGTTTAGGAAAATTAATTTTTTTCCATTAAATCTTCCTAAGATCCTGATGCTATATTTGCTTGTAAATGTTCAATAATAATAATTATTAAGAAAAATAAGGTTCAGCTAGCTGTGATCTTTGGTTTTCTCTTCTCTTTAAGCTCCTGGGAGTGTGTGGCTGTGGGTTGAGACCAAGAGGATGCCACAGGGGCAGGTGTGTGTGGGCAGACTGAGACCTGGTAATGGAGAAGGAGGAGAAAAGGCCCATCTGGTTCAGAGAACTTCATCTTGTTCAATTCATTGTAAAGATCTTTCAGAGCATTACTGGGAAAGCTGGGATTTGTGTGGCTCAGCCCTTGGTTCAGCTCCTGTCCTGGGCACTGCAGTGCTGGGTGGTGGGAGATGCTCTGGAGGATGCTGGTGCTCCTGTTCTCCATCCATCTGCTGCTCCAGCCCTGCAGAGACGTGGCTTTTCAAGTGCAGATGAATCTGAATTCATTTGGCTTTCTCTTCATGAGCCCAGTGAAATGCCAAAGCCTCTCCTCATGTCTCAGCTACTTCTGGCAGGTTTGAGCTCAGATAGGAGACGAGTTTCTGTTTTCATGCTCCTCCAGCTTCAGAACAAAAGAGCTGATGGCAGTTGTGCATACATACACATGTACTGCTCCCACCTGGAATATTAATTCATACTGAATTCAAGCACATTTGGTTACAGCTTCCTAGTTTAACTTTTTTCCCCTACTTGAACACTATTCCTACATTTTGATGTTAAAGTTAAGTTAAAGGAGTTGGGGTGCAGGTCCCCTCCAGGGGTKTGTGTCTCTCTGAGGATGCTGCAGGCATCATATCCACAGCCACAGAAGGATTGTGGAGGGGAGGATCCTGACACTGAGCTGAACAGGGAGGCAGTGACTCTCCAGAGAGCCAACCTGTGCAGTGGGATTTATGTAGAGATTCAATTATGGACAGCACAGTAAATTTCTCTTTAATAGAGCCTTAAATATTCACTGGCAATATTTACATAAGCATTGCAACAGCTGCGAAGGAGTCATTAAGGACTACTCACGGAGATAATCTCGATTTTAAAATTCCTTTAATGTGCATTTTCAGAGAGATTACAGCCACARCTATCTGGTCAATAAAAAGCCAATCCTCCTCCACAGGGTCTGCAGGCAGACTGGAAGGACAATCAAAAATAACCAGGCAAAAGGATCTGGATTGAGCTGGGGTTTTTTTCTGGCTCCTGTTCATTTTTTTGGCAGCCAAATGCCATTTCCAGGGGGATGTCATGTGTGGCAGTCAGACACCAAAGCTGTGCAATCAACCACACAGGATCAAATAACCATTGGCCCCAGTGAAAGATTTTCTTCATCCAGCTCAGTCCCTGCAGTTATTCGTGTTTCTGGGGAAATGCAGTAGAGATTCCTCTCTTCCCCAACTCCTGCACAAGGCATTTGCAGGACGCTCTACAGSAGCTGCTGCTGTGGCCAGTTGCAGATCACTGAGCTGTTTCTGGGGCCAGTTTGTTGTTGGAGGTTGGTTTGGTGGGTTGGTTTGCATTTTTATAACCATCCCTGGCACCTCCTGCTGAAACCCTGTCCGTGGTACCTTTGGCTCAACTGCTGCTGCTTCTCTGTCCTGTGTACAAAGTTTAACCTCCTCAGAGATCCCTGTGCCAGAGGTCTGCTCCATGGCATTTCTGAGRAGAGCCAGGTTCCCATCTGAGAGGAGACAGAGACACCCAGTTTCCAAAGGCACCCATCGGCAATGGGTAACAGAAGCTGAACAAACTCTAAAGGCTGGAACATCCTGACTCCTTCTCCTCCTCCAGCAGCTCGGTTGGCCGAGTGTGAGGAGATGCTAATTTGAGCTGGCAGCAATTCATGTTCACTTTGGAGGACAACAAGGCATCAGAGAATAGGCAGGAGCAGAGCTCGGCTGGAGAGCGGCGGCGAGGCGCGGGCAGGACCGGGGCAGCTGCTCACGCTGGATTCCCAGGGAAAAGGACAGATTAAAGCTGCTGGGTTCTACCTATTTATTAAGAAAAATAAGGTTCAGCTGTGGTTTCCTCTTCTCTTTAAGCTCCTGGGGGTGTGTGGCTGTGGGTTGTCCACCTGCCTTTCTCCAAGGCTTTGGGAGGTGCTGGTTTGTGTTTTTCTGGAGGGGAAGGAGTGGCAGATAAGGGGCAGGAGGCTGATTGTGGCAAGGGCAGTGTCCTCTGCAGACTTTTCCTTGTGCAGGTGGCCAAGCAGAGCAGCAAGCATGGTCAGTTGCGGCGTTTACATTTTCTGAAAAAATCCTTTTGTGCAGGATTTTTCTCCCGGGAAGCTGAGAAGCTTCAGAGAAAAGGRAAATAATTCTTATTTTATTTGCTTTTTTTGTGTTTTTTTTTTCATGTAGAATGTGTTTACCCACAGGTGATTGTTTTATTGGGTTCTGGTGTAAGTTAACTCTTGGTCAATCAGTGTTGGGACTCTAGAAAGAGTCATGAGTTTTCATTCTTATCTTTTTAGCATTGTGTAAGTATCCTTTCTGTACTCTTTAGTATAGTATAGTACTCTTTCATATAATATAGTATTATAAAGTAATAAATTAACCTTCTGAGAACACGGAGTCAGATTCATCATCCCTGCCTTTGTCAGGACAGTCCCAGCAAATACAATAGTCAGTCTGCACAGACCCACRTGTGACCCTCTGGCAGAGCTGGCACAGCAGCACGAGCCTTTTCTGCCTCCCCTTAATCTCACCGAATGGGAAGATTTCAGTCAGAACCATCAAGAGATAATAAATATGGATCATGTTGTTTTACGAGTTTCCCACACGGAACAGCACTTTAAATTAAGCACTGTAAAGCTCAGCTGAACATGGTGAAAGAACAATCCAGGGTTGAGCTGAATGTACAATTGCCTTTCCCTTCCCCTTCCTTCCTCCCTGGTCCCGGTAAATCCAGCCCACCGGGAGCTGCAGTCGGGAGCTGTCCCTGGTCCTGTGCGATGCTCCGGGCTGAGTTCTGGCAGAGTTTGGCCCCAGCTGCTCACCTCGAAYATTTCCATGGAGTTTTACACGGCAGCTCAGCCCCAAACCTGCCCATTGAGAGCTATTTCAGTAACTCTGCCCTGCCTCGGCATCTGCAAAGTTTATAGAATAAACCTGTTTGGCAGTGGGGCTGGTTTGGAATGGCTCTGCAGGAACAGCCCTGCTGCCCTGAGCCAGGAATGTTTGGTTTGAAACCTCTTTGGTCCCATGAACTTTCTCTGACTCCCAGGCTGGGGTCTGGACCTGGCTACTTGCCCTGCACTCAGGGACTTGCTCTGGAAGGAGCCCAGGTGCAGCAAAAATGTGACTCCTACCCAGGCAAGTCTGGATTTCCTTCTGCTTCACTCTGCCCCAGCAAATTCTGGTTCCAGCAGCGATGTCCCAGAGCAACCGAGCAGCAGCTCCCTGCCCTGTGGAGAGAAGGTTTTGATGGGGAGGCTGCTGCCTTGAGCTGCCCCTGGGGATGGGCATGGGGGTGGGAATGGGAATGGGAATGGCAGCCAGAGGGTTTTCCAGGAAACCCAGGGTCTGTCAGGGCAGTGCTGTGGGGACTCTCTGTGGGAATTCTGGTGCTGTGTCCACCTGCAGGTGGACATTGGAAATCTGGCTCCATTCACCAGCTCCAGGAGTGCTTTTTTTGCCATATCCCTGCTCTGAGGTTCACTGCAGGCAGTGGGGGCATCTTTTCCCACATCCCACTGCAGAGGCTCTCTCATTTTTAAGACCCTGCTTTCCTGCGCCTGCTTTACTCCGAGCCAGATTTCCATCCCTGGCTCCATAGAAACCGCAGTTTTCCTGGGCTGTCAAATATTGTTTTGCCTGTAATCCCAGAGGAGACAAATGAAAAATTTCAAAGTAAACACTTGCCAGTAGGTGTARGGGAGAGGAGCCAAGACCCTCCAGATATTTTCCCTCTCTGCCAGGACTATACATGCTCCTTTTAATTTCCAGAGGTATTTATAGCTCCTTCCTTCCTTCCCAATTATCTCCATGAGAAAATGGTGGAGGGGAAGAAAAAGCAGGAGGGAACTGGCTCTRAAGTCTGTCAATGGGGTATTTCCTCCTTCCTGGTCCACTGTTGTCCCTCCTGCAAACATTTGAGGCTGGAGCATGTGCCAGGGCGAGAGAAGCATCCTGGTGCTCAGAAAGATCCAAAAGGGGCTGGTCCAGGTGCTGCCTCCTCCCCTGCAAGAGAAGGGAGCTGGGGAGGGGGAGCAAAGGGCAGAAAACAAGCTGTGATTGCAACTTGTGATTGTATTTGGTTTGTAACAGCCAAAGCAATAATCGTGTTTGTGGACCCGGAAAGGGAAGGGAGACAAATGGCTTAATTTGGATCAATATTAATTTTATGCAATTTAACTTTTTATTACAGCAAATCGTTCAATTATCGTTCTAGGGATCCATCAAGGAAGAAAAAAGCCCTTTTAGCTCAGAAAATGCCCAGCTGTCTGGGGAAGGTGTTTGTGGGCTGAAGGAATTTTTTTTATTGCTTCATGTTTGATCGGCCACATGTTTCTGTGTGGAAAGAGCCAGTGCCTGCAGGAGCAGCAGCAGCTCTGCAGGGATGGGAATCAGGGATCACTGCCAGGATCCCTGTGGAGAGCAAGGGTCAACGAGGCACCTGAACCTCTTCTCCACTGCTGGCTTTTCCCTGGCACTTGAGGCAGCCTCTAATCAGGAAAATGTCTGAAAATTTAGGAATTAAACCTCTGGCATTTGCTTAGAAAGAAGCAGCAAGAATCCATGCCCCTTGTCCTCTCTCTGAGGAGACATCCATGCAACGAGTAATTAAACTGCTGTGGGCTAATGAGAAGCCTTGTTGTCATCTCTCATGTTCTGCTGGGCCATTGTGACCCAGGGCTCGGGGCTGACACTGATGCTCTGATCCAGATCCTCTGGTGAGAGCGGGCAGGGCTGAGGCAGGGGCCTGAATAACTTTCTGCTTCCACTGAAACAAATGATGCTYGTAAATTGAACAATCCGCTGTGGTTCCATGGCGAGTTACACATCCCCCACTGACCTTTCACAAACCCTGAAAGGCTCCTGTGGACAAAACCAATCTTTTCCTTACAAGTCTGAGCGAGRTGCTGCCGGTTTTGCTGAGTTGAAAGACTTGAGAAGGTCATCAAAAGTGGTTTGTGCTCATACCAGCACCATGCTGGTCCCAGTGAGGCTCTTCCAGTGGGACAGGGGGGCTGGGCAGTGCATTCTTGGCACGTCCTCAGGAATTGTGCTGCCTTGGTTTGGCRTGGAAGCCCAATCCCTGCATTTGTCCCAGGGAGATGTGGCTGACAAACTCGGAGTGTCGGCATCCTCTAAAGTCATTCGGTGTGAAATGCTGTGAAAGGAGCTCTCACAAGTGCCTGGTTTAGCTCTTTCCCTCCTCACCCTGTAGAACCACCTCACCAGTACAAAGGCATTAACTGGGAGCCACTGGCAGCACCTCACACACACCGAGGATGCAAAGTGTTAAACACAGCATTTATCTCTCTGGAAATTGGTACAGGCTTTGAACATTGATTTTTACCTTAGGGCTAACGTGTTACTTTGGGGAAAAGGCTGTAGAATAAAGGATGTTTTGATCTGTTTTGCTTTAACCTTTTTAAATACATCTCAAGCACGAATGCTGACTGCTCGTTTGCTGCTTATTTTTGGTCGCCTGCATCACTGGGGGGAAGAGTGGGGCGAGATCAGAAGGACACAGGGGTTAGTGCTGCCTCCAGCAGCTCAGGCCACAGGCTGGGGCTCAGCATGTGCCCCAGGGCCCTGCCAGGGGGATGGCACTGGGCAGATGCTCAGCCTGCAAGTGGAGGGACCAGCTGTGACACAGCYGTGCAGTGTTCTGCCTCAGGATTCATCTCCTCTACCTCCAAGCACCAGGAACTCAGTGCATCACTCAGGCTCAGGGCCCCCAGCATCCCCTGGGGGTGTGGGGAAGTGCCTGCAGGGACCTGGGGATGCTCACCATGTTCAAACCCAGTGTGAGCCCCAGGAGCCACCACTGGGCTCCCACCAGGTGCTGTGACCGTGTCCCAAAGCTGCATGTGGGGCAGGGCCCAGGGATGGGGCAAGTCCTGAGTTGYTGCAGACATCTTTTATGAAAAATCCTTTCCTTAGGATTTCTCCTCCTGAGAAGCTGAGAGGSCTCAGGAACAGAATGTAAACAATGGTTATCTGCTGCTGTGGAATGCAACAGGTGCATCTGKGATTGGYC
>JACDOX010000236.1:387433-401400 GCA_014549065.1 Cardinalis cardinalis
TGGTTGTTTCTAATTAATGGCCAATCACAGTCAGCTGGCTCGGACAGASAGCCCAAGCCACAAGCCTTTGTTATTCATTCTTTCTTTTTCTATTCTTAGCCAGCCTTCTGATGAAATCCTTTCTTCTATTCTTTTAGTATAGTTTTRAYAYAATATATATCATAAAATAATAAATCAAGCCTTCTGAAACATGGATTCAGATCCTCATCTCTTCCCTCAACCTGAGACCCCTGTGAACACCGTCACACTGAGTCCCCAAAACCATGAAGAAAAACCTGCCTTTGGGTCAGGTCCTTGCAGAGGGCACCTCTCCCTGTGCTGACACAGAGATGCTCAGGCATTGCTCCAGCCAAAGATTTTTGGCAGGAGCAGCAGGACAGCCAGAATAGCTCCTGCTTTCTGCACAGGCCTGAGGGAGGTCTGTCTCTGTTACTTCTTTCTGAGAACCACAGAGAAACCCATCAGAGACAGATGTCCGAATTTTAAGGTCATTTGTTCCCTTTTTATATAGTAATATATTAGCTGAGCAGAGCAATACTCKGTAAGTGCCTTAGGACAGCAGAGCTGTTTTAGGGAATTGGCTGAGAGATACTATCGCTCCCTTAAAGTGCAATAAATAAATGTACTTTCCTCTTCAAAAAACATGGGGAAGCTGTGCCATGAATCTTCCAGAAAGTCAGAAGGCCTTTGAAGCATCTGGTTTGAGGCATAATCACTCATGTTACGCATTTAAAAACGAGCAAACCTGGAAACCAAACTGCAAACCTTTCCTTCATGTGCAAAAGTTTGGGAAAGTTTCATTTGTCAGGGTGAGTGATGGCAGAGAGGGCCCTGCCCCGTACCCAGATCTGCATAAGGATTGCAYTAGGGGAAAACGTATGGGTTTGGAACATCTTCCACATGCTCTACTGAATTCCTCGTGTTTTGCGCCACATCCTTCGCAGCGCTGGGTTCGTGGTGTTGTGTAACACCTCTGGAACATTTARGGATGGGCTCCTGGTGCCACAGTGGTGATGTGTGGCTCCAGTGGCTCTGCCTTCATGCCGTGGCAAGGGAGGCTCCAGCTGCTGTGCTGGTGTGGGAGTCCCCAAGGCGCCAAATCAGCAGGCAGAGGGGCAGGGAGCAGACACAGGGTGAAGACCCCAGCACTGTGACAGATCCAATGCTGTGATGGAGGCAGTGTTCCCTGTGCTGAATGCTCAGACTTCAGCTGATCTGACTTTCACAGATGCCATTTCCCTAGCAGGAGGTCCCCAAGCCTCCATCTCCTTGGCCAGAGTTCCCCTGCTGCAAGACAGGACCAGGCCTGAAAGCCTAGCTAAGGGCTTGCCCTCCATCCCAGCCGTCTCTCAATGACCCTACTCATCAGCAAACACAAAATCAGGGAGCAGAACCAAACAGAGAAAAGAACCAAGCAGGAGCTTTTCAGGACAAAGCAAGCCGGCACATWAGACTATTTGGAAATAAAACTTATTTGGAATTCATTGTTCCCTTGCAGCAAATCGCACTTTTAAGGTAAAAAAGCCTTTTGACTAAGTGCAAAAGCTTGTTCTGTGTTCTCCTGCAAAGGAAAACGTGTGATTTGCGTTGCTTTTAGTGCAGAGCCCTCCCAAACCTACAGAGCAGGACTGTGGGGGGACTCTGGAGATGCCGTGGGCGGCTGCACCCTCGTCTTGCCCAGGGATGCAGCACAGGCTGGTGAGTGCAGAATCTGCCCAAAAACCTCCCAAAAATGCTCATGGGGAGCCCAGGAAACCCTGTTCCAGGTCCCAGCAGCTGCCCAAGAGTGGGGTCACGTCGAGCACTTCCCTCCATGGTCGTTCCACCCCAATTTCACTTGAAATGCGGCAGAGGTCACAAACTCCAGAGGAAACRGCCTGGCATCTCTTTCCCATGAAATTTCCCCAAAAGGAGGCAAAGCTGCCAAGTATTTTGGATATCTCTGCAAGGTTCCCACAATGTGTGTGGTCTGCCTTGGCCATGGCTGTGCTCCTGTCCCCACTCTGTCAGGAGGGTGCTGCTCCCCACCAGCACCCAGGGGTCTCCAGCTGGGTCATGATGGGGTTTGTAACCAGAAAAAATGGATGAAACACAATTTGTTGTGCTCACAGTTCTCACTCTCAGTGGCATTCACCACCCAGAGGCAGAAAACTGCACAAAAACTCGGTGGGTCAAGTGGAGCAAGGTGAAATATCCCCTTCCTAGGGCTGCAGATCCCAGCAAGTTTCACTCATTTCAATGATAGAAAAACACTTCAGTGTATTCCTGACATTTTCACATCAAAACATAATTATGTTTCACTATTCAAATATTTAGAAGACAGTTCTTAACCGATCCTTGCTCCATTAATTTTTCCTATTAATTATGTATAGATTTATAAATAGCAATATAATTAATATTTAACAGTATTTTTATTAGAGAATTTCAAAAGCTTATTGAAAATCTGCATATCTGAAGCCCTACCTTTTAAGTGGAAGGACAGCTTGCTGCTTCATCTTCTTCCTCTCTGTCTTATCAGCTTAAACACTGGCCACACTTCTCCCAGGGGAGATATTTTTAGTTCAGGGTTTTTGCTTCTTCATCATCATTTGTAGTGGCATATATAATTGGGTGCTGCTAATTACAGCTGATCCCATGCAGGTTTTATTCCCAGGTGGGAGTCAGGGGAGGGCTGTGCCTCTGCCCTGTCCTGTCCCAGGGGAGCGCTGCACCTGAGGCTATGGCCGGGTAATTAATCTCCGTGAAGCTGATTGGATTCCTCCTGGGAGGGCTCAGAACAGCCTGGCGATGTCCTTCTCACTGCCTGTAGGCTGGGATGGCCACAAGGATGGCATCTGGTGGCTGCGATGGCCACAAGGATGGCATGTGCTGGGATGCTGGGATGTGCTGGGATGGCCACAAGGCTGGCATGTCCCACCTGGGATGGCCACAAGGCTGGCATCTGCTGGCTGGGATGGCCACAAGGCTGGCATGTCCCACCTGGGATGGCCACAAGGCTGGCATGTGCTGGGATGGCTGGGATGTGCTGGGATGTGCTGGCATTTCCCAGCTGGGATAGCCACAAGGCTGGCATTTGCCTCGATCCCCACTGGCACAAGGGCTGCCCTCATGCCCTGCTCATTTCCAAGGTCCTTCTCTCCATAACCAGCACCCACCCAGGCTGAGCTGCCGTGGAACCCCTGTGCTAGGCTGTGCTATTTGAAACCCAGCAAGGAAAACGAGTGATGACAAAAGAGGGAGCTTGCCCCAGTAAGCAAACTCTGGGTGCCCAGATGCCAAGGGGGTGACTCAGCACAGATCCTCCCGGCAGTGCCAGGTGCCACAACACAGCCCATCTGTGTGTTTGTTTGATTTGTGATGCCTTTTACCTTCCCAATGGCATTTCCCTCCCTTGAGTGCCGTAGTCCTTGCCCTGGAATGTTGGCACAGGCATTTCTCAGCCTGGCCTTGCTTGACTCATCACTTGCTCGCTGTTTCCTGAGAGGAAATTCCAGGGTTTGTTGCTGATTTTATGCAGAGTGTAGGGTTCTCCCAGCGCTGCTATCCCAGCAGCATTCCCTGACTGCTGCATTCCAAGCCTGCTTTATCCCAGCAGGGTTATCCCAGCASKGTTATCCCAGGGGTGGTCCCCAGGCCCTGGGAGTGATCCGTGGCTGTGCTTACGCCTCCCATCTTGCATCGTTCCCAGTCTTCCATCACTTTGCTGAAATCTGTGTATGGTGATGGCACTTGGGTCATCAAGATTAATAACAGCAGAGTTCTGCCGGCGTTTAGTCAGGGAAAAACACCTGGAGCTGCTCTTTTATGACTGATTAATGAGGGGGGGGAAAAAACACCGTGGTTCTAATTGGCATTTGAGTTCTTTCTGAGTTTTAACATTCATGCTATGCAAATATATCAATTCCTAACAATGTCTAACAAGATCATTTTGAAAATGAGTCTCCCTCGGGGATTGCAATCACAGCTTTGGGAAAGGCCTGAGCCTGTTTGCCTTCCATGCATTTACAGAAGGTGACAAAAAAATGCTATCTCCTGTTGGATGGCTGATTCACTTCCATTGGGTTCAACCCAGGCATGGGGGTGACCCCATCAGCCCCCACCWCAGCTTTTGCCCACTCTGGAGTGTTGGGAGATGTTTTCCACCCAGTGCTGTGTTCAGTGCCTAATTCTGATAGCAGCAATGGGCTCCTGGTCATTTTTGACCTTCGTCTTCACACCACCCTTTTGCTTCATCTCTATTTGCTTCCCCACAACCTTCCAACAGGAACCAGCAATGCTGTCCCARCAGCTTGGAAGAGGAGACTCCATCCCTCCCCTCCCTGCCTGGCACCAGATGTGTCAGCAGAGGGAACAGAATTGCCCATAATTAATTTATCCTCATGAAAAATCCATGTCTGACTCCAACTAAGAGCTGGTGTTCAGGGTGTTGCATAACTTGGCTCCGTGAGGGAGAAGAGGGACCCACCAGTTCTGCCTCAGCAATGTGAGGTGTTCCCAGGGGTCTTGTTTACACCGGAGTGGTAAAACAAGTCCTCGACACACTTTAATGTGCTAATTGGGGGTTATTACGGCCCTTTTTATTTACGATTAGATTACGAATGTAATACTCCGTCTCATTTTGCTCTGCACTAAGAGCTGTGAAAGGATGGTAATTACCTCTCGTGTAAACCTATACTTAGATAGAAAAAATGACGTGTGAAATGAAAGGCCTGAAGAAACGGCACAATCTGTGTTTGCTCTGCGCAGACGTGCGGGAGACGCGCCCGCTCCGCTCCTGGGAGCGCGCGGTGTGCCCGCAGCACCCACGGCCCTGCCACCTTCCCCCCGGGTCCTTCATCACCAAGGTGGCCCTTTTCGGAAATGCTGGCTGGGAGGGCATGAATAATTCATCACAGAGCACACCAGGCAGGTTTYGCCTCGGTTTCCCGCCTGGTTGGAATTCTGCGTGGCCAGGGAATCACTGATCCTGCCCCAGAGCCTGTCACAGCCTCCAGAGGAAACCAGTGTGTCCAGAGAGCATTGCCTCCCTCTCCTGTTCCAATTAGGATTAGGACTCCAAAGTTTTTGGCCATGGAGGGTTTGCTGGCAAGAGCTTGTGCTGTCCCATGCTCAAGATCCCCCTTGCATTTATCCATCTGAAACAGACAACTTTTATGAAAAATCCTTTCCTTAGARTTTTTCTTCCTGAGAAGCTGAGAGGCCTCAGGAACAAAATATAAACACTGATTATCTGCTGCTGTGGAATGCAACAGGTAGATCTTTGATTGGCCCATGTTGGTTGTTCCTAATTAATGGCCAATCACAGTCCAGCTGGCTCGGACAGAGAGCCAAGCCACAAACCTTTATCATTCTTTGCTATTCTATTCTTAGCTAGCCTTCTGATGAAATCCTTTCTTCTATTCTTTTAGTATAGTTTTAATATAATATATATCATAAAATAATAAATCAAGCCTTCTGAAACATGGATTCAGRTCCTCATCTCTTCCCTCATCCTAAGACCCCTGTGAACACCATCACAGAGTGTGTCATGCCACAAGAAAACGAGCAATGGGTTTGTGTTTTCTAAAAAAAAAATCCAAGTGGAAGGCTGTGAAAGCCAGAGGTTGTTGAGGAGTGAAAGAGGATCAAGCACCCGAGAAGGYTGCAACTCCCACCCTCAGCAGTTCATCATTCCCTGTGTCTGCAGGAATCCAGCATCAGCTCCCAACACTGGCGAGAGAATCACTGCTCCAGCAATTCCCTCACTGCCTTCGCTGTTCATTCCCCCTTTTTTGATCTCCAAGGCCTCAGGGCGATAATTCTATTTTGACTGGAACAATAAGCTGAAGCTCTGCCCTGGCAGGGATGCATTGGGGTTGTTGTTTATTTTAACTGACGGGGCTGATCTGCGGGATGCTCGGCTCTCAGCCGGGCGCTGAGGGCGCCGCTCTGTTCATCCTTGCGCTCTGCTGCTCTGCAGGAAAGGTCAATATTTCCTTGGGCACAAAGTTTCTCTGAGCCTCCTGAGCCATGACAGCCACTGCTTCCAGCTCAAATGTTCAAAGGGGATTTAGCAGGGACTCTGGCCCCACCACTGTCACCTCACTTCAAGGTTCTTGTGAGGGTCCACACAGCATGAAAGCCTCAAGGGACAGGGGTGAGCCCAGAGAGAGACAACCCAGTGTTTGTGTCTCCTGATGGCACCTCCATCTTCTGCAGGGAGTGATGATGGTGAGGCAGAGGGATGAGTGGGCACTGTGAGGTCTCCTCCAGCCCCAGTGCCATGCCAGCATGTGGTAATCACATATCCTCTGAACAGAGAGAGACATAGCTCTCACAGGATTTTGCTGGGAAGCTGTGAGAACACTCAGAAAAAGAATTAAAACAATTATTATCCTAATCTCTGCACCTGGCAGGCAATCTCTGTTTGTCAAAGATGTTTACAAGAAGAAGTTATCCCTTCTTGACCAATAGGTGAGAGAARATTCCTAAAGGCCAATCAGGTCTTAGCTCCACCATTGTTTCTATAAGAACTGTGGATTTCTAATAAWAAAGTGCCYTTTTCRATCCTTCTGATGATGGAGTCTTCTCTGTATCACCTTTGTCTGTGCCYAAGACCCCTTCTGTGATAATTGGTGACCCTGTGAGTGACACCAGCATTCTGCGGGGAGCAAGGTAGGACCRCCCCAGCACCCATCTCCTTTTGGCAATTCCAAGCAAGGGCGCATCTCCACCAGATTCCATYGAGAACAAAATCCAACAAAAACTTAAAGGCATTTTTTCCTTCTGGTTTGAAGTTTGCAGGAGACACACAGAGGCAGCTAATGGAGAGGTTTAAGCCTTTGCAGAGCAAAGCCTGCTGACCCAGTTAAGTCACCTGTCCCCAGCGTAAGGGGATATCCGCTAAACCCCTCGGTGCCACTGGGAACTGCTGCAAATCCTCTCTGACAGCACACCGGGGATGGGATAACAGGGAAAGCATCCCTCCAGCTGCTTGCACAGCCACATCCCACCCCGCCAGGCTCAGTCTRGTCCTGGGAAGGACAGGATCCCACCAGCAGGAATGCTTCAGAGCTCCACAACCCACAAACACTCTGTTGAAGATTGCAATGCAAGATGTTTTCTATTACCA
The DNA here is from genome assembly GCA_014549065.1 of Cardinalis cardinalis. Classification (NCBI taxonomy): domain Eukaryota; kingdom Metazoa; phylum Chordata; class Aves; order Passeriformes; family Cardinalidae; genus Cardinalis; species Cardinalis cardinalis. The sequence continues at coordinate 394,545 of JACDOX010000236.1, forward strand.
TCTGTAGGGCAGATTATCTTTGTCAAGTGGGCAGTTTGCCTTATCTCTCTCTTTGAGTGACCACATTCACACCTCCCTGGGGAAGGGACATTGCTGAAAACAGCCATTGAATGTCCCTGCATGGCTGATAAGAACTACAGCATCCCATTGGAGATGTGAGCCCAGAGGGAGGAGCCAAGCATTCCTACCCAGATACAATCCAGAGGTTTTTGAGACACCAGCGCGGATTTCTCCACGAGATTCCCCAGAGGAACAGCAGCTGCCTCTKCTTCCACTGGATCTTCAGAGCAAGAATACATCCTTCTCTACAGGACCCCCTTGCTCCAGCAGAACCACCCCTGACACTGCAGGAGGGCTGAGCCACAATTCCAATGGGACTGCTGCCAACACCCCACAGAGTGTCAGGTTGGGTTCTGACTCTGTCAGTGCTGTTCTAGTSTACTGCATTGTTTATTTTATCCTTTTATTTTTTTTATTTTCCCCATTAAAGAGCTGTTATTTCCTGCTCCCATATTTTTTGCGTGAGAGCSCCTTAATTTAAAATTTATAGCAGTTTGGAGGGGTGGGGAGGGTTTACATTCTCCATTTCAGGTAAGGCTCCTGCCTTCCTCAGCAGGCACCTGTCTTTCCAAACCAAGACACACTCCCTGCATCCTAGTGGTACCTGAGTTCCAGTGCTCTGCATCCCACCAGCAGGTGAGGAGGATGCTGACAAACCAGGAGTGGACACGTTGCACATGCAACCAGGCAGGGAAACATCTCCAGCAGGAGCTGCCACCATCCTCCCAAATATTTGCATTGCCACAGATGTTCCTTTCTGTATTTCCTTTCCCTTAAGCTTGTGGTTATTACAGAGAGGCGGAGGTGCCAGGTGGGACTGTAACTACCAAAATCAGGACTCATTCAGTGCTTTGATGACATCAATTAGCTCCAGGATGTAAGCGCCAAGATTTCTGCAATTACAGCAGGTAAATCTCTGCGTCTGCAATAATCTCACTTGAAGTGTTTCTAATGGGTTCAGTTTCTGGGTTTTGGAGACCAACATCAATATGCACCCATGGCTGTGAAGCAGGAAACTACTTCCTGTGCTGTGGCTTCTGCCTTCACAGTCGGTGTTTGCATACACAATAATGTTTTGGGTAAAAAAATCTCTTTTGTGTTGCCATCTGTGTGAGGATTGAAACTTCAGTGGAGGTCAGCTCAGGGAGGTTTCAGCAAGAAGAAAAATGCCTATCCAGAGCAAGGTGGGACCTGAGTGGCCACTGGAACTTGTTTCTGGATCACTGTGGAAACAAACTTATGAAATTCTAAGCAAAATAGGAAAAAAAATACCAATCAATTTTCAAGATATTAAAGATGAATTTTGGTGTCTGGGGAATCTGTTCCCTCAAGGACTCTGTAGCTGGATGAATAGTACCACTTTCCTCATATTTACTCAAGGWGGGAGGAGCTTGGTGCTGCCCACCAGGATCCCCACCAGCTGAATGGGATGACGGATGGGCTCCCAGGGAGATGCCTCTGCACTAGGCTGATTCCTCTTGAGCTGTTCAGCCTGAGCAGGAGAAGGGAGTAATTCGTGGGTGTTCTTATTTGGGAAAGTGCCTGATTTCCATGCGGCTGAGAACTGGGACTGTGGTCTGGCAGTGCTGGGACAGAGCAAGGGAAGGAGCCTTGTCCTTGGTGCGACTCTGTGGTGGATAAACAGCCTCATTTCATCTTCAGGGCCTTCACGCAGGCACCTTTCACCAGGACTGTATTCACTTCCTTTCTTTTTTGTAATGAGGGAATTTTAAATCTGAGAGGATTTGCAGCAGAAGTGAGTTACACATCCCAATTTCCGCACCCAGGAAATTAACTACTGACTCCAGTCGTTGTCAGAAACAGTTACCAAAAAGAAAGAAAGAAAGAAAGAAAGAAAGAAAGAAAAAAAACCTCAAAATCTGCACAGAAGAAAAAACCCAGAGTCTTTGGTGTGAAGGGAAGAGGCGTATCTCCCTGGAGAATATGATAATTTATAATGAAACATTATCTACAGCCCCATATGTTACATTTTCTATTTATGGCTAATTTGCTTAAGCATTTCTAATGTACCCCCCAAGGGAGGACAGTTTGTCTTTGGGCAGCTGGCTAGCGCTGAGGGAAGGAACCAGGCAGCGTTCCATCCGCGCGCGCCGGCAGCCGGGGAGCACCCAGCACCCGCTGGAAAGGTGCTTGGAAATCCCTCTGGAGCTCAAACACAGTGCTCCTTTGTCAGAACTCAGCGCATCCCTCTGGGTGTCCAGAGCTGCCGAGGACCCCGCCGGGGGGCTCAGAGACCCTGGCACGCAGCCCAGAGCACCTGGGGATTTGATTTTGACCCCTGGAGCAAGTTACCAGCTTTGTATGAGGACCTGAAAGTCACACAGGTTTGAATGGTGTAATAACAAAATGATCACAGGGTGAAAATGTCGATTTTTGGATTTTTGGTATGGGGGTTATGGGGACAAGATGGAGTAATCTGGGCATGTCCAGCCTTTCTTCTTCTTCTTCTTGTTCTCCATTTTCTGCAGTGATGTTGGCACTTTGGGATTGGTTTAGAGTAGAAGTGCACTGTCTAACAGAGGTGATAGGTATTGGGAATTAAGTGTAAATATGTTATACGTAGTTTGTAGTATAAAAGGACAACACAAAGAGCGCCTGTGGCTGCCCTGCTGAGCAGAYCTCRGCTGGGCAGAAAGAAAATTTTATAGATAAGAATTAATAAACAAMCTCAAGACCGAAAAGTGAAGAGYCCAGACTCGTTCTTCAGGGCCGAAGCAGAGACATCCTGCACATCTCGGGGCAGCAATCATCAACAGCAACCCGAGGCTCCTGTAGCACTGCAGGGGTGTTGCCATGGCAGAGGATGCCAGGGTGGGAGATGGGGGGACCTGGGCATCCTAAACATCCTTTGGTCCCTGATTGTTGCAGCAACCGCTGGGCTGGGCTGCATCCATGGGCTGCAGAAGTTAATCTCCTGCACTAAAAGCTCCTGGTGTAAAAAATGTAGGGATCAGCTTTTCCTGAGCCACAGCATTTCCCCAGAGCATCTCATCCCTGGCGTGTGGGAAGCCAGAGAAGGGGCTGTGGCCCACCCTCCTGGAGCAGCTGGGTCAGATCCAGGAGTGSCACTGAGTGAGGGAGCCCTGCTGCAGCGCTGAGCCCGAGTATGAAGATGATGGATGCTTCTCTCAGCCTTGCTGGGAGGCTGAGGAGATGCTGGGATATAAACATGACAGTCTGTGTGCCGGTGTGGCTGCTCAGCTCTTCCCGGGTGAGATTCAGCCACAAACATTTCAATCGCATCCTCAGTGAGGGGGGATAACCCGGATGGCTCTGAATCACTCCCTGCATCACTAAAATATTCTCGGATCTGATCCCRGATGTCTCAACAAGATGTTCACAAATCAGCCCAGGAAGACTTGTCCCTGCCTCTGATGTTCAAATTTTGCCCTTGAGCTCTCAGAGAGGAAAAAAAAAGGAGGTTTTGAGCTTTCCTCCTGCTATTTGACCCAGATGGCTCCTCAGAAGCRCACAGGGCACATCCAGAGCCCAGGGCGCCAGCCTTGAGCTCCCGGCAGCTCCAGACCCACAGCAGGAGAGAAATCCATTTGGCAGAGGTGAAGTTTGCCAGCACAGCCACGGCTTGTGGCAGTGACATGATCTGACTTCAGAATCCATTTGGCAGAGGTGAAGTTTGCCAGCACAGCCACAGCTTGTGGCAGTGACGTGATCTGACTCCAGAGGGAGGTGACAGCTCCGTTGGTGACACTGGGGTTAAGGCCCTTCTCACCAGCAGAGGCACTTCCCTCCCGAGTCCATCGCTCCATCTGTGGCTGCTCACGAGGGACAGCAAGATCGTTAATTGATCACAGGTAACGAGTTCAGTCTCAGAGAACAGGGAGCCAATCCTGGATCTGGGCATTGATGAGTGTGCATGAACAATTCCAGGAGTTAGGGAGAGGGAGGCACAATTAGCTGGAATGGTGATCCACAGTGCGGGGAGGGGATGTGGAGCTGGTGCTGGCAGGAGTGTGTGTGTGTCAGGCAGGGATTTGCACTCTGGGATGAATAATCTGGTATCACCTCCTGCCTTTCCCTGGCCAATTACAGCCSCATCCAGCTAATCAGCAGTGGAGAAGCAACTCACCTCCCTGGGTGCTCAGATGACAATTTTATGGAWACTGCACGCCCCTGCGACATCAATCCAGCTCCAGATTATTGATTAAAAGTGTATTAACAATCGATGGCTGGACTAATTGCACGGCTGCTCTAATGGCTGCCTCTCACAGCTCCCTGCTCCTGCCACAACCACAATGCTCCAGAGTGGCTCCAGTCCCTCTCCCTCACTCCTGGAAGCAGTGCAGCTGCCTGATGTGTGGCCAGGGATCTAACACCTCCCGATACAATATCAGCCTCCCGGAGTCCATTTCAATAGCAGAAATCAAAGGGAACTATTAAAACTCATTACCATTTTTATCTCCAGTGCTGCAGATTTGCTATAATTTTATTTGAATCTGAATGCAGATGGTATTTGCACAGGGCACCCTTTCCTCTCCCCCCTCATTCTTGCTCTAAGGAACGCTCAGTTGTACCCAGCAGTGRCAGAGCAGGCACCACTCTCATCCCTTTCTCAGCCTGGCTCTGGAGAGATGAGCAGGTTTTCAGTGCAGAGTGGGTGGGTGACAGCGCTGCTGGGATGTTGGATCGCAGAGAACGAAGTTCCACAATCTGGGGAAATGTTTCAGCACRTTGAAACGCCTTAAACCGGTCAGTGGGTGAACTCATCGGTGATTTTCCTGTTGTCTCTGAGCTGCACAAGTATGAGTAGCAAAAGTGAGTTTGGTTAAGCAGCTGCTGGGCTCTGGGAGCTCCCACGTTCCCCAGCCTGGGCATCTCCTCAAGCAGATGCTGAAGTTGCTTCTTTTTGCCAAAATCAAAGTTTAGCATCTGTTTTTACAATAAACCCTGCGCTGCTTCTTGCAGTGCCTTGGCTTGGGTGTGCTCCTGCAGGAGCTTCCTGGTACCTTGCCAAGATGTCAACAGGGAGGATGCAGCTGCCAAGGAGCTGCCCTGGTCCCTCTGYGGCCCTTAAAACAGACAGACCCAAACCCCATTGCGCCCAGGATGCTTCCYCAGCCCTTGGCACTGCCTCGGGCACAGGGTGCTGATGCCTAAGAGCGTTGAAGAACGCCAAGAATCAACACAAGAATCTCAACACATCCTACTGGGCTGGTGAGAGCAGCTGCTGGGAAGAAGAAGATCCAATTCCCTCCTCGGAGGAGGAGGGATGCCAGCCAGCAGCAWGCTGGAAGGAGATGGCCAGGCAAATGTCACCACACAGGGACCCTGCCGGGGATCTGCAGCTGCCACCTGGGTCTTGCTGCTCCTTGCCCACCTGGGCAGATCCATGTTGATGCTGGCCCCTCCCTGGGAGCTGCCTCATGGCTCCCCTCACATCATGTGTGAACTGTGTTTCAGTGCAGCCCACGAGCTGATTAAAGTTAGAACAGTTTAACATGAAGCTGGCACGGAGTCGTCTCTCCGAGCAGCACAGAGCAGCACAGGGAGCTGGGGTGAGAGCCCCAAGCCCTTGGGACTGCCAGGCTGGCGTGGGGCCAGCAGCAGGAACATCCCACAGGGTGCTGGAGTGCAGAGTCATCCCCAGGGCTGGGGTTCAGGCGGTGACAGCAGCACCACATCTCCCACACTGCCAGAAATGGCCATGAAGAGGCAGATTGACACCTACCCTGGAAGCTCCAGAAAGGGACAGCCACACGCTGCCAGGGAAATCACCTGTAGAGGACTTTTGGGCCATTTTCCTGCTGGAGGCACTCCCTGGCTGCAGGAGGATGCCTGGGGACACTGTGCCATGGGACACTCAGTGTCTGACACATCCTCACAGCTCACGCTTGGACAGGTTTCTGCCAAAACAAGCTGGTGGGTCAGACAGGGATCGATGGCCATTCCTTGTGAAGGCCCCTGAACCCAGCTTGCTGCTCTCCACACAGGAGCAGATCCAGGCTTTCCCAAAATTCCACCCTTTCCAGTGATCTTCTACCCCTTCCCCGAGTTTTTGCATGGGAATCTAATCTTTTGCAGTGAGCAGAGGTTCCTTTCTGACAGAGAAATTAATATTCATTAGCCATCAGGGAAGAAAACGCTGAGCTGTTTATCATTGCTTCATTAGATTTAGCCAAATACCAACTAAACGTAATTACTTACATAAACTCCTGTGGCAGGGCTTGAAATTTGTAGCCAAAAGAGAAAAACCTAAGGAGGAGCTGTGGAGATTGGCCTCAGGGTCTGAGCTCACTGCTGCTCTCAGAGCAGCCAAAAAACAGACACAGCTTCAAAAAGTGCCTCTCAGCCTTTGTCATCTCCTTTCCTGCTTGTTTGGAACCACCAAGAAAACACACCAGGCGGCCCCAGAAAGGAAGTGGAGGGAGGGAACATCCTCACTCACTCTCTTTAGGYGCTGTTTTACTTTGTGCACCCATGGGGGATCACGGGAGGGCTGGACCTGCCTCCAGTCTTGGGTACAAGCCAGAGCAGGGCCAGCAGCTCCCGAGGGGCCCTGTTTGCTTTTGTGGGTGGGGAAATGCAATCTGTTCCCCCACGCTTAATTAAACTAATCTAGCCTTCCCCCTCCCCTTCTGCTTCTCCTCCAATAAAAGCAGTGGCATGAGGCTGTAGGAGCCCCAGCAGGGATCTCCTGATGAAGCTCTGATCCAGCCCAGCCCACCACAGGATGCCTTGGGATGCTCTGCAGGGCATGGTTACCACCATGGGATGCTCTCCAGTGTGAGGAAGGCAGGTCACTGCTGTGGGATGAACT
>JACDOX010000236.1:401460-429826 GCA_014549065.1 Cardinalis cardinalis
TCACTGCTGTGGGATGAACTCCAGGGCACATGGAAGGCAGGTCACTGCTGTGGGATGATCCCCATGGTGAGGAAGGCAGGTCACTGCTGTGGGATATCCTACAGGACACATGGAAGGCAGGTCACTGCCATGATCCCCATGGTGAGGAAGGCAGGTCACATCTCCTCCCCTGCGTCCTGACCAACGTTAAACACCTTTGGCAGATACCTGAGAGGAAGCAAAGGCTCTTCTCTGCCTTTCAGATCCACTCTCTAATTACAAAGCTTGTTCATTTTAGCACCCTGCTATCCCATAATTGATGTTGGGTACCTCTCACAATGAGCCTGATTTAAATGTATACATGTTTCTCCTTCTCCTGAAACCCTGCTGGCTGTGAGACACCTAATTAACAGCAGAGCTTTCAAAGTCTCCCTAACAAATGCATCCCCGTGTTTCTGAGCACAAGGACTCTCATTAGTGAAGCGGTGCTTTGTGATTATTTACACCCCTTCTATAATTAAAAATTCTGAAAGCTAATTACAATTATCCATCAGTTTTCCAACATCCCGGGACTGGGACCTTCACCTTTTTTTGCCATTGCTTTTCTCTTTTACCCAACAACCCTTCAGGCAGAGGCATCCACGAGCACCTGTGGCTCCCCATTCCTCCTCTTCCCTGGGGCTCCCTCTCATGGGACGCCCACTCTTAGGATGTGGTTTGCTCTGTTATTGGCATAATCTGTGTTTGCTTTGCCAGACAGGAGAGGAAGCAAACGTCAGCAATCGCTCCTGGCTCCAGGAGGAGCTCCGGGGAGCGTGGAGATGCTCACACGTGCGTGCAAGGAGCAGCAGTGCTGAGGAACGGCACATGGTCACAGTCCCTCTCCCAGGGCCAGGTGTCCCCTCTGCGCTGCCTCTCGAGGCTCTGCACAGGTATTCCCATTGCCATGGCAGCAGACAAGCTGAGCTGGGTGCTGCCACCCACAGCCCCCGGTTTCTCCTGGTCTCAGAACCCCCCATGGCACTGCTGGGCCCTCTGGAGCAGCACTGAAAAGGGACTGTGAAAAATGACTTTGGAATCGAGTGAGTTCCCTGGTCGGGCTGAGTCTGGGAAGTCATAATCTTAATATGAACATCTTTAAATATCCTCACTAATGGGCTCATTCTTTAATTTCCTGAAGCAATGACAGTCTCAACAGACCCTATATCACAGCTAAGATGGGATCTGTCACTGAATGGCTGAATTATATTTCATCCTTTATTTTTATCAGCTCTGCTGACTTATTTATGACAGTTAGAGTCTCGGCTGGCTTTTGTCTGGCCTGTACTTTGCTGCTGCTCAGAAAGGAAAAAGCAATAGTTTATAAAGCCATTTTCACAGCATCCCCATAATTTTAGGCTGTGTCTGAGGCTTCATTTTGAACGAAACTCTGTAGATAAACTGTTATTCATGGCAACGCCTGCAAAGTCCTCAGCAGCCCCCAGAGAACGCTGCCTGCTCAGAGCAGGCTTTCCCTCAGATTTATTTGTGAAGAACAAAGGGCAATTTTCCYATCCTGGCAGCAGCAGCCCACGTGGCAGATGCCACTCAAGGGGGTTATCTTGCAGCACTCCTTTTATTGAAAACATAATCAAATTCCAGGCTGTGTGTGGCCGGGGAGTGAGCCCTGGGGAGCGCTTCCCACGTGCAGCTGGCTGGGTTTGCTGTGGGTGGCTGCTCCACGACCAATGCCAGCCACAATTCCACCCTGGGCAGGTGGCACAGCCGAGGAGCCCTCTCTGATTTTCCTGCTGGGCATCCTGGGGTGGCCTGTCCCACATTGCAGCTGGGGGATTCATCCCAGTGTGGGGGCTAGAAAGCGATTTCCCACTTGCCTTATCCAGAGCCTCACTCCTCCCAGAGCCTCGCTCCTCCCAGAGCTTTGCTCCACGCAGCACAGCCCACAGAGAGTCTCAGCCAGGCTTTAAGCATCTGGGCATTGTGAGTCCGGGTGTTCCTGAGCCAACAGAGCAGTTGGTCGTGTTGTCCTGGACACATTCCCATGCTCCCTGCTCTGCTCGTGAGTTGGCTCCGGGGTCGYGCGAGCCCCTGGGAGCAATGAGCATCTCCCAGCCCAGGCGCTGCTGGCCTGGCTCAGCTGCTCTGTGGCACAGGATGGCTGAGTGCCATCTGCCAGCCTCACCTCGTGGGCCTGRGCCACTCCCAGCAGGGCTCAGACGAGCCGCCAGCAAATGTTGGTGACCTCCAGGCAGCCGYGGTTTGGGGACAGGGAAATTTCCTAGCAGAAGGGGAGAGCATAAAGGAGCCAGGGGAGTGGAGGTGAAGCACAGGAGCMGCTCCAAGAGCTCCTCCCGAGACCCAGCAAGTGCCAAAGTTAATACATCTAATATATTTCCTYCGTGCTCTGCCAGCCATTAGGAATGTGCTTGTTTTGTCATTGCTCTGAGGCAGTCACGGGGAGCGTCTGTGCTCTGAGTGCACGGGGGAAAATGAGAGTGCCCTGAGCTGGAGTGGGCAGCCAAAAATAACAGACAGCTTTATCCTTGGAAGGAAATTGGGCACTGATTGGAGKACAGAAGTTGGGTGAAGCAATATGACATTTCCATGTGTTAGGGGTGTGTGCGCTGCAGGCGACATTYGGGGTGCCTCGTGTGCCATCAGCCCCTGCCAGAGGACAGCAGCTCTCACCAGGAGCCACATCCCATCCCGTGGCCTTCCACTGCCTCATCTCACTGCAGCTACAGCCTGGGATAGCCACAAAGCAGTGAGCAACCTGGATAAAACACTGAGGTGTCCATCTCCTGCTTGCCACTGGATGATCCCTTAGCAGTGTCTTAGCTCTGAGTGCTGGGCTGGTGCTGCTGTCGGCGTGGGCTCCCTTGGGGAGCAGTGGCCATGGGGCAGAAGCCCCCCAGCACATCTGGCCCATTTCCCCATCACAGCTCCAAACCAGCACATCTGGCCCATTTCCCCATCACAGCTYCAAACCAGCACATCTGGCCCATTTCCCCATCACAGCTCCGAGCCATGAGAAATTTTCTCTCAGCCCTATGAATATTTAAAGTAACTTGCCGGATCTCAAGGGCTCCCCACCTACCCTTCTTAGGGGTGGTAATGAGCTCTGAATAGGAAATTAGGAATAATTATAACCCATTCATCCCTTTAATAATGAGTCAAATAATTCCAGAGCCTGTTGACAGAACTTCTCTGGAAGTTCTCCATCCTGTGTGATCTCAAGTGCTGCCTGAGTTGGTGGCTTCTCTCTTTGCGTTACCTCACAGACTTTACACTGCTTTTAGCTCAAAGTAAACTTTCCARTTCCAGCGGTGACTTGAGGAATTCCCAGGCACGTCCAAGGACGGAAAGCCAAATTCTGCATTCCYAAAGCTAATATATAGAGAGACAACAAGAGAAAAAAGGAGCTTATGACTAAACACTTCGGGAGCTGACAAGCACAGCAGTATTTTAAGCTCCTGCCTGCTATCTTTGGACTGTGACTCTCTGATGACTAACAAAATATTTGCTTTTTTTCCCTTTATGGGCCTGTGATTTCACTGTCTGAATCTTGTCCTATTGACCCAAAGAGCTTCAATTTCAAAGCTATTAAAACCTAATTTTCTATACCAGGCTCCTGAGACAGACACTAACTTCCATAGAATAATTCATTTCTTTCCTCTGGAAAAAAAAGTAAAGAAAAGAGGGAGAAGCAAAGGACATTGGAGTGGTTGTTCRAAGGGAAGTCCAGGCCAGCAGCTGCCTGTGTTCACTGCTGATACTTCCCTCCGCAGTGTCCTTCCAGAGGAGGAGCAGGAATGCTCCTTGGATCATCGCCCGTGGAGCAGCAGCTCTGTTTGCACAGGAGAACTGTGGTTCCCTGATAACACCCAGAGCCCCTGCACTGTCCTGCCGTGGGCAGCACTGGCAGCCAAGGCCTGCTCTTCTGGGACAAAGCAAACTTCCAGCCTCCTCTGCCTCCAAAGCRTTTGGGTTTGCTGTRTCCCAGGCACTCGACACTGGTCGACAGCTGAGCCTCATGTTCTGAGCTGTGACCAGTGGGAAAACTGAGGGGTTTTGGTGGGCTGGGCTGCAGCAGGGCCATGGAGCCACACTGGTCCTCTCTCCTCTGCCCATCCCACACAGGGCTGCTTGGGTGCCAGCAAACCCTAGAGCTGGTGCTGCTCTGCCAAGACACCCTTCTATACTCTCCATCGTGATAATGCTTTGTTGGGTAAGTGGTTTTCAAACCCTACAGATAGATAGAGTRTCTGGAGTGGCATTTTAAAAGAGAAAATTGAGACAAGATTCATTACAGGCACCAGTAAATGTCAAACATTTTATCAACTGTGTAAAGTGCCGTGTTAAGCTGTCTTTTCCCCCCAAAGCTTGATTAAAACTATAAATGCCTTTTAAATATTAATATTATTCTCTTCTCTGTGCAGCTTGTTTGGTTATTTGCAGTGATAGGGATGGGATGGTTCTTGGTGGAGGAAGCATTGGGAACCCTGAGGCTCTGCTTGGCCCTGTGTCTTGGTTTGGAAAGACAGGAATCTGCTAAGGAAGGCAGGAGCCTCCCCTGAAATGGAGAATGTAAACCCTCCCCACCCCTCCAAATTGCTATAAATTTTAAATTTAAGGGGCTCTCACGCAAAAAATATGGGAGCAGGGAATAACAGTTCTTTAATAGGGAAGAAAAATAAAAGGATAAAATAAACAATGCAGTACACTAGAACAACACTGCCAGAGTCAGAACCCAACCTGACACTCTGTGGGTCAGGGTGCTGGCAGCAGCCCCATTGGAATTGTGGCTCAGCCCTCCTGCAGTGTCAGGGGTGGTTCTGCTGGAGCAGGGGGGTCCTGTAGAGAAGGATGTATTCTTGCTCTGAAGATCCAGTGGAAGAAGAGGCAGCTGCTGCTCCTCTGGGGAATCCTGTGGAGAAACCCGTGCTGGTGTCTCAAAACCTCTGGATTATATCTGGGTAGCAATGCTTGGCTCCTCCCTCTGGGCTCACATCTCCCAATGGGATGCTGCAGTTCTTATCAGCCATGCAGTGACATTCAATAGCTGTTATCAGCAGATGTCCCTTCCCCAGGGAGGTGTGAATGTGGTCACTCAAAGAGAGAGAGATAAGGCAAACTGCCCACTTGACAAAGGTGATCTGCCCTACAGATGGTAATAGAAAACATCTTGCATTGCAATCTTYAACACCCTGGCAGTGCAGCTGCACAACCCACACCCTGTCCCACTGTGGGGATCCCACCCAGTGCCTTGTGCCCTGCCAGACTCAGCCCTGCTCCGAAATCCTCCAGCACACGTCATCTCACACGTGGCACGGTGTCTCTAACAAGTCCCCCTCGCTAAGCTGTGTTTAATTAAAAGCTGGCTCTCTGTTGCGGGTGCTAATTAGCGCTCTTTGCTCGGAGGCGCAGACTCCATCGATATCTAAATCCATAGTCGAAACCCAGCACAATGATAAATACTGTGCTGGCTGTTCCACCAGGATCCCAAAGTTCTTGCTGTGTATCCACATGGATCCAGCTCTGGCAGCACTGAGTGAGCCCCCCAAGCCAGCCCCCAGGCTGSGAAGGGCCCATGCCTTTCCCCAAAAACTCCTGGAATCTACGTGAAACTCCTGCTTCAGTGTGTTTTTCCTTCAGGATTTGCTGTTTTTTGCAGCCAGGAGAGCAGCTCTCCTTGGGCAGAGCCACGGGGCACACCTGACCCTTGGTGGGCCCCTGCAGAATCATCCCAGGGAGCCAAGATGTGTTTCCTGCACCGAGATATTCAGAGTCAGCTTTTCAAGCAAATTATTCACTATAAAAATGACTTCTGTTCCAGATGCATCCAATCTTCTTAAAGGGTGCGGCTCCCAATAGCAGAACAAACTCATGAAAAATACATGACCTGGAGCATCTCTGGAATATTTATTTATCCAGCAAGTCTCACTCGGGGCGTGATGGCGCTGCCCAGGGTGTGCTGCACTGTCAGGAGCTGGCACCAGCGACCACCTCTGGAGCCACAGCTCTCCCCCTGCCAGGTTTGGGGACCAGCCAGTGCTCCTCTGGGCCGCCCACAGGTCCCTCACCAGGGAGCTCACAATTCGTGTCTTGGCCACAGGATAAGCCAGTGAACACTGTCCAGAGAATCCAGTGAGGTCTGGGGACATGAAGCCGTGCTGGATGGAAACAGCKTGGGGGGACACCCAGGCTGGGGGGAAAGCAGTCCCTCCAGTAGCTGGATACGGCTGAGCAGTGTTTTTCCTGTGCTTTTCTGAAGTTTTCCCTGCAAGCTGCTCTGGCAGCTTCACCTGCCTTCCCTTCCCTAATTGCATGAATAATGCTGCCCTGYTGTCGGGTGGACCTGCTGGCCCTGGGAGTTAGGCTGGGTGGTGGCATGGCAACAAGGCTATACATTCATTTTACAGCACTTGATAGGTAAACCAAAAGATAATAAACAAATGAACTCTGTGTGAGGAGTAAAGCTGCCCATGCTCAAATGCAAAGGCTCTCTCATGCCAGAGCTTTCTGCTTGCCTGGTCCCGAGAGGGGAGTGGTGCAGGTGCCTGAAGCCATGTCCCAGCTGCCTGGGAAAGGGACACAGCCACTTCACTGAGAAACCATAAAGGAATTTCAGACTCATTCTGCTGTGTCAAATCTCCAAACTCTTCCTTAAAGAGCAGCTCTTCACCCAAAATGACGCCACTCACTGCTGGAGACGTTAATGATGCTGCCCATCTGCCAGCACCAGTGCATGGCCTCGGCTATGCAGGCACTGTTTGRCAGAGTCACTTAAAAAGATGGAGAGGAAAAAGGGATGCAGAGCGCATGGGGGGAGTGCAGAGGTTGCTCTGTTGCAATAAAACAGATTTAATGGTGCTGGGCGAGACCGCTGTGTGTGCTGCAGGCAGCGCAGGCTGCAGGCCTTGTGCCTTTGCCTCCCAGTACTTGCCCTTCATAGATGAAGGAGCTGGTAACTGCTGTCCCCAAACAGCCTCGATGGCTTTGGGGCATGGTGGTGTCCTGCCTGGCACCAGGGGGRAGCCTAAATATCTCCCCTTGCACCTGAGGGCTGTCCTCAAGGGATGKGAAACAGCTTCCAGGGGTAACTCCATCCCTGCATCACCGCTGATACTGACCCATGTGTTATCAGACTGAAATCCTGTGCCAAGGGCACCGCCACTGTGGGCTGGAGTCAGACCTTTAACTGCCACAGCAAGGAGGTTATTTATTTCTCAGATACTGCCTGGCAGCAGGAGGTTCACACGAGCCCAGAGAGAAGGGAGGGCTGACAGCTCCAGCCTGGGCAGTGCTGCGGATCACCCCTGATTCCCAGTTACATAAAGCTCCTTATGCAGCAAACAATTGTGTTATTAAAGGCAGAAGGACAAGGTCCGATGTAATCCAGCGACTGTGACTAACTGGATTTATGGGCTCACTCCCACTGCTCGGTGCAGCAGCAGAAAGATCCCTCAGATCTTAAAGAAACTAATTTTGCCAAAGATTCTCAGCAGTGATTGTTCCCCTGGAGAAGGGACAAGGGCATGGAAAGAGGTTGGCAAGTTAAGATTGTCTCTGTTGGCTTTTCCAGCATCACAGTTTGAGCAGCCCACACAGGTATGGAGGTGGGTTTGTGCCTGCTGAGGCGGGTCAGAGCTTTAACTCCAATATTCCCCCAAAACCATGCCAGGGAAAAGCCTGATTGGGGGGGATCCCGACTGTGCCCTTCCCCTTGGTCTCCAAGCTGTTTTGGGGACAGCAGTGGGTTTGGTCTCCTGAGGCGATGCTTCCCACCCACACTTGGCTGGCTGCTGTTGTGGCTGCTCCAGGTTTGGCTCCAGTGCTGATGCCCTCCCACTGCCACCCAGCTTCAACAAGTTCTCTCTGGCTCAGCACTGGAATGAAAAGTTTTTTTCCTTTTATCCAAGCAGGCTTTGAGGGGTGTCCATCATCCCCTGGGTGTTTTCCTAGAGATGACTGCGTTCCCATGGTCCATGGTGCTTCGTGTCCTCCGTGGCTGGAATTTTTCCAGGTTTCTGTCTCCAGGTCTGGCACGATGAGTTGGGTGTTGGTGTTCCTGCCATGGCCTTTTGTCACCCCTGGGGAGGGAAAAGAGTGATTCAGTGCATGGTCTGAAGGGGAAAGTGGGCTTGGGGAGGGCTGTTGAGCAGGAGGCTTTGGGAACAGCCAATATTTATAGAACATGATAGCAGAGGCATTTGCAGATAATTTTGGGTACTAAGGGAAAATAGCAGCACTTTCTTTCCCAGCTACACAAGGTAGTTGTGCCGACAGCCTTCCCTGCCCCTCCTGATCCAGCACAGGCTCCACTCCCAGCGCTGACTCCTGAAAGTGCTCATGACTTCAATCATCCTGAGACAGCACCAGAGTCTGCCTCATGATTCAATCATCCTTCCTGAGGCTCTGTCAGCCACAGCGCTGCCCTCAGCACTCCCACATCCAGAGCCCAATTCAGCACCCACTCCAGGCACTGGYGCAGCCTCTGCCGGGGCATCTCAGCTCCACCTTCAGCCTCACCAGCCGCCCTCCCTCACCCCCATGCCCAGGCTGTGCCACGCACCAGAGGAAAGGAGAGAGAGTGGAAACAATTGGATTGACTCCAGCACCTGCCAGCCCTCCGCCTTCGCTCGAGTGGAAGAGAATCTTATAATTGTGAGACTGTGCTTTAATTATATATTTGCAGAACTAGAAGTTCAGCTCTGGCGTTGACGGGGAGGCACCTGTTAATTGAGTCATTTGATCCACCCAGCGCCAGTGCAGGGCTGAAACYTCGCAGGGCTGGCACTGGCAGCACACACACCTGCCAGACCTGGTGCCTGTGGGGATGGGAGGCAGCTGGAGCATCCCAGTGGGACCAGGACAGGCGTCCTCCCTGGAGAATGCCACTCCGTGTCACCGTCATATTTTCTGAAAAATCCCTTYGCCAGGATTTCTTCTCCTGGGAAGCTGAGAAGCCTCAGAGAAAAATGAAAACAGTAATTATCTGATTCGYTTCTCCTGTGTTTTGCTGCTTTGGAATGTGGTTTGGACATTGTTTACCAACTGGTMATTGTTTCATTGGTTTCATGTGAATTGTTTTAACTCAATGACCAATCACAGCCAGGTGTGTCGAGGCTCTGGAGAAAGTCAYGAGTTTTTTATTAGTATTTTGTTAAGCCTTCTGTAAGTGTCTTTCTCTATTCTTTAGTATAGTTTTAGTATAGCATTCTTTAGTATAATATAGATCATAAAATAATAAATTAGCCTTCTAAAAACATGGAGTCAGATTCATCATTTCCTTCCTGCCCCTGAAAATACCACAACCCAGCTCTGTTTTCCCTGGCCTTACCTGTGTCAATTAAACCACCATACGCCAGGGTGCCATATGTCATCATTTCCTACAGCCTTTTGAAAGTGCAAAGAAAGAGACAACTGTGAGACTGGCATTGCCACGCTCGGCGCTGCAGCATATGCTCTTTGGGAATACACTCAGCCCATTATCATACCGGCAACGGCAGCAGGACAGATTGCCAGGCTGCTCTGGAGGCTTCAAAGCACAGCCAGTGGCCTCTGAGCTGGCTCTTCCCATCATGAGTTGGGATTCCTGGGGAGGTACCAATGTCCAGCACAAGCTGTGGGTGTTGGGGCTGCCCTGAACTGCTGTCACCATCACCCAGGGCACCGCGGACCCAGAAACGCAGCTCAACTCACCCACACAAACCCTCCTTGCAGCTCATGCGGCGGCGAGCGCTCCTTGACCCGCGKCTGGGTGAGATCTGGGGATGGCTGCGGGCTCCCCACTTCCCAGTTCTCATTTTTCCTCTCTGGAAAATCCTGCAGAAGGCTCAGAGTGCCACAGCATCCCCACGGTGGCCGCTCAGGCCGGCTGCCTTATGTAAGCRAGGGAGGGACCTTGCAGAGCTCCCTCTCTTCCGAGGCTGATTTAATTAAAAGCCAGTTTTATGGTGCCTGCGCTAATTATAACTTTTTAGCCCAGAGGGTCAAAATGAACTTGTTGCTCAGAATTCTGTTATTCAAATCTGCTGCGAAGGGTTTGGATGCTCAGAAATTTTCCAAATAATTCATCTCTATAAATGTGCTTTGCTGATAGGGGTTTTTTCTCACTTGAACTTTTTTTGTGCGCTCATATGCAAAGGCGACCGCCTGGGGATGTGTTCCTTGTGAAAAGTAGGGATGCTGATCCTTGAAACTATTATGCTGGTGAACAGTAATAATTATCCATGTTTTTTAATACTGCACTGTAAGATATCCAGGCAACTGAGCACTGCAGACGGGAAAACCGCCCCAGGGAAACACCAAGTGCTTTTCTCTGGTGAGAAGGGTGGAAGATTCCCATTGGGATGAGCTGTTGAGAGCACAGCTCCAGAATAAGCATCAACCTGCTTCACACAGGGCAAAGAAACCACTCCTGACTTCTCTCACACCTACTTTGGAACACACTGAGAAAATTGAAAGAAAAAAAAAAAAGAAAAAAAGACTAGTCTACATTCAGAGCAGAGAAGGGCAACGTGGGATGGATTCTGGAGGAGAGATAGGTCTCCTGGGCACAAGCTGTTTTTCCTGAATGCACAGTGAAAAATCRTGGCAAACTCTCCCAGGAGTTTTTAACTCTCTATCCAGTGATGTCAGAGCTGTTCGCATCCTGCCTCACCAGCCCCAGTGGCTCTTATTCCTGAGGGGTGAGATGAGACAGCAGCTAACCCATTGCTCCACACCAACTGTTCCTGGAGCCCCAGCCAGGAAATCTGGGGGTTGGCAGCTCCAGAACTAGCAGCAGACTCAGCCTTGGGGACTGAGCTTGAGGYGGGTGCTGTTGATGGAGCAGAGCAGAGGTTGGGATGCACAGCTCAGCCCCCTCTTCACAGCAGCYTTTCCTTCCTGAGCACGAGGAGCTGGCGTTTAAAAAGGGAAAACCCAGCAAAGTTTGTTGAAAAGGTTACAATCTGTTAATAAGCAAATTGCTCACTTAATTACGTTAATGATGCTTTCACTGAGCTACTGTTACTGCCAATACAAAGGGAAAAAAGGAGGAAAGATAAAAAATCTCCTGGATTAGCAAAACCTCGATTACAGACAAGTGAGGGACACGACCCTCTGTAAAGCTCCATTACTGCCTGTTGTGCTGGATCCCTTTGGTGTCCTCCCACATGTGATCTTTAGGAAGATGCAGTGTCTGGGATTCCTACAGGAAAAAATTCTCTCAGTGTCTGGGATTCCTACAGGAAAAAATTCCCAGGATTTCCTGCATTTTTCTGAAAATTCAGGATTTCAAGGCGCCCAAATGTTGCTATTCAATCAGCACAAGGTGACCCACGAGGGCAGAGCCCCACCAGCCCCTAGTGATCCCACAGGAATGCTGTGATAGAGCAGCAGTGTCTCTAAGCGAATGCTTAAGCATGCTGCCAATTAGGGCTGGTGAGAACGCGTGCAGTAATTACATTTTTGTGCCGTTAAAACAGCAGCTACAATTGTTGGATAAATAGACAGAGCAAAAGCAAATATGTTTGTTTCTCCCTTACCTTGTACGTTACAGGAAGAAGCACCAGCTGCCTCACAAAACATATTTGTTATTCACTCAGAACACACTTTAAAAACGGGGAATAAACAGCAGAGTCAAAATATTTGGTTTCCGCAGCAAGCTGAGGCTGCCGAAGGACGTGTCAAGGCATGGAAGCTGAGGAGCAGCAAGCCACAAATTTGTGACATTACAGCAAGGGAGGAATATTCTGAGATCAAAAGTCTTCTGTTCAGCTCGGGCTGCTTTGACATTGAGGTGCCACAGCATCGAGTCACATCATTCCACAGGCGTGGATCCCCACCCCATGAGGGAGCCAGCCACCTTCACCACTCCCAAGGGAGCAAAGCTTTCCTGAAACCCTCCTGTTTGCTGACTCCTCACACCTAAAACACTCCACCAGCCCCTCCGTTGGTGGCTCATTCCAGCACATGTGGATGAGTGATGACAGCACTGGGCAGCTGGGCTTTTGTGGAGGATGCTCCTCCAAGCTGGAGCAGATGAGCACYCCTGGTCTTGTACATATATTTATGGTAATGGCACAATCCACCAGACCAGGTTGCTCCAAGCCCCATCAAACCTGGAACACTTCCAGGGGTGGGACAACATCAACAGCTTCTCTGGCCAAATTTTCAGGCACTTTGGGGACCCATTAGCTGGGGTGGGAGGTCTGGAGGGGCACTAGTGACAGCCAGGCACGTGCCATCCCCACCACCATTATCTGGGAAGCCAAATAATCTGGTTTTCCTCAGCCCCAGACAGAACAAGCTCAACATAAATATTCATCTGCTCAAGTGAAAGCAGGAGCTGTTGTTCCCTCAAGTGGAACTAAGTGAAAAGCGATGATAGTTTTCTGAAAAATGTGAGATTATGTACACAGAAGAAATTACATATCAACTTATTAATAATTTAACAGCTTGTTAATGAGGGAGCTTTGGTCTCATAGCTGAGCCGACCCACCCTTTTGCTGCCACGGGTGGCTGGGCAGGGGGAGCTCAGGAGCCCAGATGCTTTTCACATTTTAAGGGATGCAGGAGGGGATAGGAGAGGCCAGCTGTGGGCTGGGATCCAGCGGTGCAGCAGAACCCCTCATCTGCAGCTCCAGATGCCTGCACACAGCCTGGAAGCATTAGCTGCATTATTCGCTTTTGAAATTCTCATTTAACATGTATAAATGGAAATTATTTTATTTTCTAACGCAAGCAAAAAATTTGCATTGATAGAAAACGCCTGTTCCTGGAGCAGCCCTGGTGTGTGGCACAGCCTCTGGCCCTGAACCTCCTGCAAATGGAGTTTCTCACTTTTGCTGGGATTCCCAACATCCTGAGCTCTGAGATGTGCTGTGATAGTGAACTGTTTTTCACTGTCAGCTGTGGCAAGGCTCAGGTCAGGTCTTGCTGTGTCCTTGAGGTGTCTCCGTGGAGGTGACAGCAATGATAAGGTGGCTCCTCAACACTGGTGTGGTGCTGCTTTCAAAAATGTTTGTCCCATCATTCTGAGCCGTGCCAGGACCACAATATGCTCCTGTAAATAGGTGTTGGTTAGAGCCACTGAGATATTTTCACTGAGTTTGGTGGAAGATTTGTGCATAATCAACATTAAAAACAGAAACGCTGGGAAATCCCAACATGAGGAGGATTGTTACCTCTGGTGACCAGGTCACATATAACACTTACGTGTGGGTTAATGGGCATGGAACCCAAAATATTCCATGTAATTGTATGTGTGGGTCCCTTTTCACATTGAAAAACCCTGCCCAGCCCCAGCCTCTGTCATGCAGCAGTGGGAAGGTGACAATGCCCAGCTGTGGAGCAGGATCAGCAGCACTGTGGGAGTGGGAGCAGCAGTTGAACTCAGCAGCAGAGGAAGCTGCTCAGATGGCAGAGGGTGAGGTTTTAAATCCCCTTGTCAGAGTCTGAGCTGCTCCTTGGGTGCCTTCATGCCCTTTCTCTCTGTGTTTCAGAGTGGAAAGGCCTTCCTATTCCTCASAAAGCCAAGTCTCCGAGCTCAGGGAGAGCCGTGTTTCCCTCTGAGTCTGCTTTGAACTGGTGGTGGAGAAAAAGGCAGGAATATCTCCCATATTGAGTGATAATGGGATGGACCCTGGGCACGCCATGTGCCTGCTCTGCCACAAAGAGCACAGGCCTTTCCCCTTGCACCTGCAAGGTGGGGTCATCACTGGGGACATCATTTCCCCTCAGATGGCAGCTGAGCCACTCCTGCAGCTTGGGAAAATGCAGGAATGGGTGAGGAATGGGCAGAACTGGTGAGAAAAGCCGTGATGGGGTGGGGAACACTGGGGACATCATTTCCCCTGAGATGGCAGCTGAGCCACTCCTGCAGCTTGGGAAAGCACAGGAATGGGTGAGGAACGGGCAGAACTGGCCAGCAATGCTGTGGTGGGGTGGGGGGCATGCAGGGGGGCAGCAGCAGGGTGGGCACTGCTGTTTCTGCTGGGCCTGGGGATGCTCATTGCAGCAGCAGCAGCTCGGCCCCAAGGCACCGATCGATGAGTTCGCACTTAATTCTCTTTCCTCTTCAGACGCGAGGACAATTTAAATTGAAATGTCACCTAGATTATTCAAATTTGATGTAATCTGCTTCCAGATGTCAGGGCTGCATTGACGATAATCTTTTTTCCCCCATGAGCTAATTTGCTTATTCCTAAAGGGAGCGATGCGAGGTCTGGTTAACATGACTCTGCAGAGGCTGTGCTGGGATTTGGGCAAACAGGGTTTATCACTGGGGCTGGCAGCTCCTCCCCAGCCTTCTCTGTTAAAAAGCTCTTTCAGAGGCGTTGGCAGCAGGGATTTCCACGTCTCAATGGAAAGGCTTCCTGCAGAAGATRTGTAGGTTTAGAGGGGAAAAAGGAGTCCTATTGAATTTTTTCATTTGTGTGGCTGCTGAGGAGTTCCATTGCATTATTCATCCTGGGAACTGGGTAAACCAGGAAAGTTAAAGAGAGAAATTGCTGCTGTAAGTCGAGGTGTTTTAACATGCAAATTGCAGAGTTTTTATTCCTAACAATAGGACTGTTGGATTTTTAATTTTACACCCTATGTTCYCAGCTCACTATGCTGACACAGGAGTCCTACAGTTTTGACTGTCATCTTCCCTATTTCCATTGCTGTCGAGCAGCTTTCAGATCCATGCTGAATTTTATGGACTTGCCCTTTTCCACTGCATCTATTGCAGCAGGGGAAAGGATCCAGGCACCCACAGAGTCACTGCTCGGCCTGAGTGCCAACATCTTTCATATAAAAACCACAGAATGGCAATTTCCCCACTGGGAGGTTTCATCGTGGGGGTTTCAATCACAGAAGTTTTTTTCACAGACCTGTGTCAACTGCTCAGGGTGAAGATGCTGGTGATCCATGGGGCAGACAGTGCCCAGTCACATCTGAGCTGCCCCTCCTGCGTGGCTCTGGGGGAGGTGACAGCCAGGTCTCCKGGCCACACACACCAGAGGTGTCTGTTGGTGAGTTTGCTGTCCAGCTGGAGCAGCAAGGTGCCTGTGCAGGGCCAAAGGCATTTTGGAAGTTTAAAGGTACACGTTGACCCCGCTGCTTGTCAGTGTGATACCCTGGAGCTCTAAAAATAGAGCATCTCTGACCAAGGAGAGGTATTTTTGGAAAAGCTCGTTACTGCAGCCGATCCGTGTCGTTGCTGCAGCCCCTGCTCCAGCCTTCCCCTCGTTTCCCTCTGCACACACACTTTGTCAAGCGCCAAGGAAGAGAGAGGGTGTGTGCCCTTGCAGGGTGGCACCTCCTGGGTGCCCTCCCACTCCCAAAATGGGGTTCCTGTCCCACCTGATGGGATGTGCAGCRTCTTGGTTTGGAAAGACGGGTGCCTGCTGAGGAAGGCAGGAGCCTYCCCTGAMRTGGAGAATGTAAAGCCTCCCCCACCCSTCCAAATTSCTATAAATTTTAAATTAAGGGGSTCTCASGCAAAAACATGGGAGCAGGAAATAACAGTTCTTTAATAGGGAAAGGAAAAAAATAAAAGGATAAAATAAACAATGCAGTACACTAGGACAACACTGACAGAGTCAGAACCCAGCCTGACACTCTGTGGGGTGCTGGCAGCAGTCCCATTGGAATTGTGGCTCAGCCCTCCTGCAGTGTCAGGGCTGGTTCTGCTGCAGCAGGGATCCTGTAGAGAAGGATGTATTCTTCCTCTGAAGATCCAGTGGAAGAAGAGGCAGCTGCTGTTCCTCTGGGGAATCCCGTGGAGAAAGCCGTGCTGGTGTCTCAAAACCTCTGGATTCTATCTGGGTAGCAATGCTTGGCTCCTCCCTCTGGGCGGAGCATCTCCCAATGGGATGCTGCAGTTCTTATCAGCCATGCAGTGACATTCAATAGCTGTTATCAGCAATGTCCCCTCCCCAGGGAGGTGTGAATGTGGTCACTCAAAGACAGAGATAAAGCAAACTGCCCACTTGACAAATGTAATCTGCCATACAGACGGTAATGGAAAACATCTCGCATGGCAATGTCCAACATGCAGCCTCTTTGCCAGTTTACCCACTCCCCAGACCACCAGGKATGACTGGGGAGCACACTAAGGAGGTGCTTGCAATCAGCTAGCGAGGCTTGAAGCAGGGGAGTGTCAGGGGATGCAATTAGTCACTGCTGCACCCCAGGGAATCCTGATTTGAGCCATTAGAAATGGTTGTGTACGTGCTGAACTGAAGGGAATACCCCCAGCAGGTTATTTACCAAAATCACTGCTCCAAACAGGATTTGAGAGGGATTCCAGCTGCAGAGGAGTGGGAAGAAGTGATGAACTCCAGCTGGAAATCTGTTCGACAAGAGCAGGAGTACGAGGTGTATTTGTCTTTTTTGCAAATGATAAAAGAAAAATCTACTCTTTGGTCTTGGCTGCCAGCAGAAAGCTCCGTGATCATGATGGAAACTGTCTCAGACGGCTCTTACAAGCATTGAAATTAATTCCCTTCCTCATTGGAAGTGGCACATCCAACTACTCCCTGAAAGGTGAACATTAATATTCTGATTTTCACTCGTTAGACACGTGCTTTGGCCTCAGAGCTGCAGAGATGGGGGATGAGGGGGGAAAGCACAGCTCTGAGGTTCGTGCCCCAGTTCCATCCCCACAGCATCAGCGAAGGAACCACCTCTGATCCTGTTGGAAAGGTTCTGCCATGATGTTCCTACATCACTTCGGCACCTTGGAGCATTTCCAATGTGAGTAAAACAGAGAGGAGCCTTCCTGAGTGCAGCCTTGTTATCTGTGGCATTTCAGGGTAATTTATGCCCAAAAATCTCACTGACTCTCTGGTAGGAAATTGTTGTTGGTTCTGCGGCTCCTGCAGGAGCTGTGTCAGAAATATTGAAATAAATCGATCCAGCTTGGGGTTCCTGCATGATTTTATTGCTGATTTTTCAATGCAGACAAGGAACAGCATGAGTTATGCTGGCACAAGGAGGAGGGAGGTGAGGATGTGGTGGCCTGGCTGCTCACACTGTCACCAAGAGAGGGTTGGGTGTCTCAGCAACCCCCACTGCCCCCACGAGGGATTCAGCTGCATTCTCTGTGCCTCAAGTTTCCCTTCTTTTGCTTTTTTAATCCTCTCCTAATTGGGAAGCCAGCAAAAGCTTTTTTTTTAAAAAAAAAAAAAAANAAAACAGCAAAACAAACAAAATTAATGAGCAGCGTCAGGGGAGGAAAAAAAGCCTTTTCTGGATGGAGTCCTTGGCAYGGGCAGGAATTCACCGCTCCTCTTGGAGAGCGTTGAGCTGGCTGTGAGCTGCCAGAGGAGGAAGTCAAGTGAGAACCAAGTGCCTGGAAGCAAAGTTTGCCACAGCTGCCCTGTGCTTGGCTCCYGGAGCGTCTCAGCCACAGGTCCTCGATGCTCTGTGCCCAGGCTAAATGGCTTTTGGATCTGCAGCTCATTTGTCAGCGAGAGCAAACAAGCTGGTGCTGGGACTGAGGGCATCCTCACAGCTGGTGGAGCTCACGGGCATTCCCAGATGAGGGTGAGTTTAACCAGCAATGGTTAAACCTTCCCTAAAGACACATCTGGAGCTGGCCCTTGGGTTAGAGCAGCTGAGCATCCCCAGGCCGGCTGCTGTGCCCCAGGCAGCACATCCAGAATTCCCCTGCTATAGGAATGTGCTTTTTGTTGACAGAGTGACAAAACTCTCTTTTGTCTCCTTAAAAAGGAAGGAAGCCCAAAATTTCCTTTCTTTGATTAGGTGAAAAACGCATCTTATAGGCTTAGGGGACTGCACCTCAAGCTTAAAGATAGCTAATTGGACAAGAGCTAATTTTTTTCCTAGGCAATTTACTAGAAAAAGAAGTGAATAAAGAAACTAATGGCTTTTGWGAGGTGTTTTACCAGGAGTAAGAACCTTTTGCACCTGGCTCGGTTTTTCTCTGTTTGTTATTTTGCCTTTTATTGAACCTTTTTGTTTCCAACCCTGCAACAGAAGCCATCCTGCTGATTTTATGCCTCCAAAGGCAGCTGAGCTACCTTGGGTAAGTAATAGACCTCCAAAAACTTATGAGACCTGGCTCGAAGAAGCTGCTATTACTCACTGGGGCATCCCACATTCTCTCCCTGCTCCCTGGAAGCTGCCAGCAGCTGGTCAGTGCCAATGTTTGCCAGCATTGAGACGAGGACTGCTGGGGCCACAAGGGGCTGACACACTTAGCCAGGAACCTTGGGGAGAAGGTTCACTTGTCTGGGATCAGGATCAGGATCTCTGTTGAGCCTTGGAGTTTCTCAGTTTCTCTGGGRCACCAGCTTCGCTCAAAGCAAGCACTGGTGTGTGCTTACATGGTGAGGAGGCTGGGGTGGAAATGGTAAATTTAGGGGTTTTTTTTAGTTAATTTTTAGGTATTTTTTAATTTTTATTAGGTAAATTTTAGGTTTATATAGAGCAGCTCCTGGTATAAACTTCCTTCTCTTCCATTTCCCCTTGCAAAAACCTGGGGCTCCATTTTCTTACGCTCGTGTTTGACTCTTTCTGGCCAATGACTACTTTGGGGTTGCATTTTTGGCTTGTTCTCACTTTGGGGCTCTCTGGCTGCTTGGCATCTCTTGCTGATGGGGCGCTGGTCAATCCATACACCAAATCTTGCCTGGTGTGTGAGCACCCCCAGTGCTCCTTGTGCACTTGTGCTCTTCCTCTCTTTCTCCGTGGGCCATCCCAGCCCTCCAGAGGCATCCATAAGTCGTTCCTAGTCCATGGGCAAGGGGTGTTAATGCTTCTTTAGCAATGCTTCTTTAGCAATGCTTCTTTTCAGCGGAAACTTTGGAATTTGCCACAAGTTTTAGGTAGAAAGAACTCAGTTTTCTTGCTTCAGCACGAAGTGAGGAACCCACATGGAGATATTTAATGCCTTGCAGGGATTATTAGATACAAAATGCATTGGAAAGGAAGCATGCCATAAATCCCAGCCTTTCCATAAACTCTAAATCTGTTACACGCTAGACCGTAATCTTCTGAAACAAAAGTGACTGCACCAAATAGAGAGTGTTATTGTTTAAATATTCCTGCTGGGAAATGCTGCCCGAAGAGCAGACACAATAGCTGCCCTGACGCAGGATTTATTGCAGCAACTTGGCACCAGCCTGTTTGTAGGGAGCAGAATATGCTTGTAGAGATTATACCAGATTTACAGTGATTAATAATGAATTGGACATGGCAGACTTCAAAGGGTTCTGCTCCTGCACTGTTTGGTGTGGRTTGAGCCGCAGCAACGTTCATTCCAGTGGTTCAGGCAGCTGCCTTCCCTCAAAGAGCAGGGATTTGGGGTGGACAGCATCAGCCAAGCCCCTCTCCTTGTCCCCTTGTCCCCKTGGCTTTGCCCRAGCAGCAGGATGGAGGCAGTGGTGTGGCAGCGTTACRCCTGGCATGGTTTTGTGTGGAGACCATCCCAGCTCCAGAGAGTGCCCATCCAGCCCCAGCACCCAGCTGAAGTGCCCTGCTTGGGGAACCTGTGAGAGTCTGTCTGAATTTTCCCTCATCTGCCTCATGATTGTCATTGGGAGACCACTGAAGAGAAGATCCCCCCCGTCTGGAATTTCTGGCTCTGAAGGAGAAAGTCACACGCCAAAGGCCCTGAGACCTGAAAGCTCAGTGCTAGGTTATTGTTGTCACAGGTGTTATTTGCTGTATGCTAAGAAGGGAGCACCGTGCCCTGTTTGCAACAATAACTTTGGGAGCTGTCCCACCTCTCGGCCTGGCTGGACTTCTCCTGAGTTTCAGGTGCTCTCCCACAGAAGACCCTCACCTGTTTGACAACCACCGTGACAGACAGACTGAGATGGAAGGAGCCTCTCCATCAAGGMCTGAGCCATGAAACCCCCATGTGAAAAGGCCCCTCTGCTCCTTCCAAGGACTGAAACCCCCATGTGAAAAGGCCCCTCTGCTCCTTCCAAGGACTGAAACCCCCATGTGACAAGGCCCCTCTGCTCCTTCCAAGGACTGGCACTGAAACCCCCAGCCCGGGGCAGGTGTGTGGGGGAGGCAAGCTGACCAAAGCCAGATGTTTGCCTGCAGCTTGTGACCGCTGCACCAAGGAGACAATGGCTCTCGGTTACTGCTGAGAGCATGGACTACCTGTTACATCTATTCCTTATTGTATCTGTTCCCCCCCCCCTCGCAATTTCCAATGAAATTATCATAATAAAAACCTCTGAGTTAGCGAGAGACTTCGAGATTTCCCCGACGTAACAGGCGGGTCCTCGGCTGGACTGGACGAAAGGTCTTCATCTCTACGTTTGGTAGCTCTATCCCCCTCTTTCTCACTCTCTCTCTTTTTTCTCTCTTTCTCTATCTTTTTTTCTCTCCCTCAATCCCTCTATCGCATTTTGCTGTGGTCATTTCAATAAAGGTGCATTTGTTGTGACTATCACTGCAAACCCCCTTGTGCCGTGTCGCTCTTTGCACCCTGAGATCAAATCCACGAACCATCACGTTATCCCTTCGCCAGGACGGATCGTGACATCACCCCATGGGACCCCAAACCCACGACTAACTGGCAACAGCAGTGCCCTTAATTATGGGAAGGTTCCTGTCCACCTCAGAGGCAGGAGCTCACCTGCCAGGAGGATGAGCAGGGATTTTGTCATCAGGCAGAGGGATTAAGAGAGCAGGGAAATGTAGGACATCCCTCTGGCTCGCAGTGTGCACACACAGAGCCCGAGCTATTTTTACAGACCTTTCAGCACTCGCTGTGGCCATTACTTTTAGTAGGAAACATCTGAAATCTGCTCCTTGCAGCAGGAAATCCCTCTCCCACTTTGTCCAGGGGCTCCCAGGCGTGCTGAGGATGGCACTGCAAAAACAGCAAGGCTCTGAGAACTAATCACTGCGCTGTTAATTGTGTGTTGGCATAATCATGCTCTCACACCAGGTCTCTGCCAGCCAGGTCAGTAGCCCCTGTGAGCACACCTGCATCAATTCTCCCCCCTCCCTGCCTGCTCGAGCTGTCCGAGCTTTTCCTGTGGGCACAGGATCCCTCAGACACACTGGGAAAAGGCCAGGGATCCTCAGACAGATGTATTTCATAAGTGGTAAGTGCTCTGGCGTTAATCAAAGGTTATTGTGTGTGAGGGTTGGGAGGCATCTCCAGCTAATGAAGATGTTTTCCCTGGATCTGCCCTTATCTGGGAGGCTGGAAGAGCTGCAGAGGCTCCATCCTGCTCCAGGCAGAGCTGATGGGATTTGCACTGGTCCCAGTTGCCATGGAGAAAGTGTTGGATGGCTTTAATACATCTCTGTGAATTTCTCCCCAGAGTTTTCCCRTGACAAGCTGGACTGGAGGTAGTGTATAAGGAGCTCTAATCTTCCAAATGTATGAAAAAATGATTGATGGGGGGCGAGGGGCATAAACAGCTTACAGGGCTCTGTAAGCAGCGGAGTGGGGCAGGGTGGGGGGTGCCAGAAGGGACCAGCTGTGGTCCAGGGGCTGCACTCACAGCCCTGAGCTGTCCCCAGCCCTGCTCTGCCATCCCAATCCATGTGCCACTGATCTGGGGTGAGATGGGGACAGCAACTGTCACCAGCCCCACACAGGSCTGGGCTCAGGTTCCCTTCTCATCGCTGGTCCAGACGTGTCTCCTGTTACCCCTGCTCTGGCCATGGAGCTCCCGCCTCTCATTAAAGTCCGTTCATTAGGAATTAAAGGAAATTAAACCTTATCTGTCTTGTCATAATTTCAAAATCCTGTTGTTTACATTTTCCTGTTTGCTTTTCGAGTTGCTGAAAACATGAGTGATTCCAAAAAGCAAAGGAAAATAAAATCTCCAGCTCGGTGTGCCAAGCAGCCACTCTCTCCCCTGCACAGGYAGTTTGAGTGTTCCCTCAAATTCCCCCCTCGATTCATCATCCTGCCTGGCCTTTAACCAAGGGGTCAYTGGACATGGACCATGATGGGATCAGGTAAACCCAAGCTGGAGGTTCCCAGGGAGAAAGAAGACAGCAGGGAGCTTAGGAACAGCAGATAGAGATGTGTCAAAATCTACTGAGGCATCTGGAACCTTCAAGAACAAGCCCTGGCTGCTGGTTTGGGAGCAGGCAATCCTTCTATCACTGCCAGCTCCTTCCTCTGCCTTTTGCTTTTTGAGTTTATTATTTTTACTCTGCATTTACTTCTGGCTGCTTTAGCCTCCCTAAATTTTTCTTCTTGGGCTGTTCATGGGCTTTTGAAGCATGAAGTCCATTGGTCACCAGCTGMTGTCCCCCTGCCACCGTCCCTGCTCTGAACAGCAGCTGGGCACAGCAGTGCATTTGGTGGGCAGCTGCTGCCAAAGCCAAAAATAGGGCTACCAAATGGGTTACCAGGCTCCTTGTTCTCTCCTTCCTTCATTTCCCAGGGGYTTTGGTGGAATCCCTGCAAACACAGTCTCTTGCTGGAGCACTCTGCACAGAGGAGGTTTCCCGTGGAGTGCTGTGGAGAGGAGATGCTCTGTGTGAAGTGTGTGCTTCAGTCGATGCGCCGGGGCTAAAAAGTAATTAATTAGCAAGTTTATGGTCTTTTCCCATCTGAAATTAAAAAAAAAAAAAATTATGCAGAACATCCAAGGTAATTAGGAAGCTGCAAGCTACAACACACCTTTGAATGGGAGCTCTGGAAAACACGATGTTTGGCAGCAGATTTTTAATGGAACAGCTGATCAAGGCTCCTGCCTTCACCCGTGTTCCTGGGGGCGCTCCCCACACTTCCCCCTTCCCTTATGGCTCTGGCTTGGACTACAGCAACTCCCAGATGTTCTGTTCTCCGTGATCAGGTTTGCCATCTAAAGCCTGTTGGCCAAGATAAGAATATTGGTCCGTGTTTTATGTGCTGACTTTACTTGGAGTTTTTTCCCCCCTGGCATTTACAGCTGGCCCCACCCCCTGACGCTTTGGCTGTGCAGGATGTTCCACCAATTTATTCTAGCGGAGAGCACAGAGCAGGTCACGCATATTAAATGTGAAGTTTTTGCTACAGTTGCTTCGATAATCTGAAAGAAAAACATTTTAATGTGGGTTTGGTTGGTTTTTTTTTTCCCCTTGTTTTCTTTTTTACCGTGTACCAGCTGCTGCTTTTGGCAGGGCAGCTGCTCAGCGGGCGGCCGGCGCTGCGGATGCGCTTCCCGGGGAGCCATGCCCAGTGTGCCAAGGGCATCCCCTCCCTGCCATGGTGGGGAACAGCTGAGATGCCTCTGAACATCCCGCTTTTCATGCCTCTCCATTGGCGCTAAAASCTTGCAAATTGAGGCTTTCTGCTATTTTTGTTTTCGGCCAGGTCTGCAGCGCCAGCAGCGTCGCCCGATGTGCTGCTTCCCTCTTTGCTACCCTCTCCCAAACACGCTTGCATGAAGGCTGGAGGAATTTTCCCGTGGGTTTTGTGCCTTTGGTGTGCATTTCCAAAGGCTCCTCAGTTCTCCAAGGGAGGGAAAGGCTGTTTTGTGGAGCTGTGAGTGAGGGAGCAGCTTTCTGGCCAGCTGGGTGATGGCCAGACTCTGCCCTGCAGCCCTGGGATGCTCAATGGCTATTAATCCAATCAGCTAAATTATTTTAGAGAAAAAGTGTTCTTTTTTCCACATTTCCTGATGAGCTTTCTGTTTCCAGCAGTTTTTCAGCCATTTCCAGTGGGAAAGCTGAGCACAGAGCCCCTTGCAGAGCAAGGAGGGATCAACGTGGGAAATGGTGATGACAAAAGGAGAACCACCAGGGATGGCAGAAAAATCATCCTTGCAAAAATGCCTACACCAACCCCGGCAGCAAGAGGAGAAGAAAAAYATTTGAGGAGGAAAACGCACAAACCTCTGTGGGAATGGTGCCTGCATTTGAAAGAACACYCCAAAATATCAGATTTTTGGGGGGTGTCAGAGGTGGGGACTCCTCTCCGCATCACTGCGCAGCGCCTGGTCATGTTTATACTGCTGCTTCTGCAGTTTTCTCTGCATTTTCTGCATCTCTWTGCTTTCTCCTGTGGTTTCCCTTTTGCCCCTGTGTCCTGCTGCTGTCACCTGTTTTCTCCTCAGGTTTTAGGCTGCTCTCTCCCACAGAAGGTGGTGGGGAAGCTGCTGGGGCCAGCGGGTGCCGAGTGGGCACTGCTGGCATCAGGGCCTGCGCGCTGCTAGTTTGGCTTGGTGCCTGAAATCGATGTGAGCTTGCTTGGGGTAATTGTTTTGTGTCTCTAGAACAGTTTATTTGGTTTCTAAAGTGCTCTCTTTATAGAGTTATTTCTCAAGCCTTGTCCRAGCCTCTTGTCACGTCGGTACTAAGTGAGTTTCAGGGCTATTTGCTAGTCAGCTTTGTCATTTCTGTTTTATTTTTTGGTCGGCTCTCTACGCACACTGAAGTGTAATTTTGTTTTGCTGACTTGGGTGTGAAGAGAAACACCTTGCCACCTCCTGAAACCTCCTACAAGGCCTTCACCTCCCTGGCAGCTCCCTGAGCTTTTTGGGGTCTGCCTTTCACCCCCCAAATCCTTCTCCCCAGATTTCTCTTTGTCAGGTTTGGGCAGGGACTCTGTGGGGTGTGAGGAGGTGGGGATGCAAGGATTCAGGGAGGAAGGGATGGGGAGATGCTGTGCCCCATGGCCACACCAGTCCCTGAGCACCTGGAAAAAAAAAAAAAAAGCAGTGAATTAAAGGACTGCCCACGAGCATGGGGGAGGGAAAAGAAAGCCTGATCTTTCCAGATGACATTTACTCCTGCAGAAGGCCGATGTATTTTATCCACTGTCACATTTAAAAGGCACTGAATTCATTATACTGTTGAATAAATCATTATTTAAAAAAAAATGTATTTATGCGGAGAGGAGCCACAGCTTTTCAGTCAAGACCTGCTCCTTCTTGGATAAGCTCTTCCAACACAGGAGTTTCCAGCTGTGCCCTCACTGACAGCACTGGTAGCAGTGGGTCCCACCCTGCCCTGTGCATGGTGACAAAGATCCAGGCTTTGCTTGGGGGAGCAGCTGAGAGCTGACAAGATGCTGAAGTGCTTGCACGCCTCTGTCACAAAGGGTTAAAGTTGTTGAGCTGAAGCTTGGTAAATCAGGCAAGAAAATAATCAGCTCCCAGGTGAAGTGAGGAGATGCTTGATGTTTTACAGCTTCTTTCATACACTTTACAGAAGCTAATGGTTACACAAATAATACCTGGGGGATGATAACAAGCTATAAATAATTCAGGGTTCTCCGGCACGGAGCTGATGTGTGCAGGTGTGAGGAGCACRCAGTGCCTTGGGATGACTCAGATCCTGGGAGATTAGTGCCCTTCCACCATCCTACAGCTCTCTTGGCAGTGTCCCTGTCCTTTTCCCAGCCTTTCTGGACTGGCTCTGCTTTGTCCCCTCGCACCCACATCACCCACTCCCCTGACAGCTGCCGGAGCTATCGGCTCTTTGCCAAAGGTGCTGGGAGAAGCCAGAGGTTTTCCACGGCTGCTGGGGCCACAGAACCAACTGGCCAAGCCCAACCCTCCCCAAAGTGTTGTGCACAAGCTGCTCTGCCCCAAAGCCACTGCTGGTGTCTATACCCAAAACCTTGGAGAGCAACCATCCCTGGCTGGCTGTGGGTCATGCCAGGCTGTGCCCGCCTCTGCCAACCCTTTCCACAAACATAGGAGAGGTTTGGGTTTTTTTTTCAAGAGSTGTTTATGTGGAATTCCCCATCCTCGGATGGAGAGGTTTCAGTTTCTCTGCTGCTAAATATTTTGACAGCCTCTCGTCTCGCAGCCTAGCACCGTGTGACATGTTGCAGGGTGACAGTCCCCTCGGCTCCCCAGCACACACACCACGTGCTCCGTGCCAGCACRCCCCGTGCTCCCCGTGCCAAAACAGCCCCAGCCCTCCCAGGGGGAATCATTCCCRGCCCAAACCCCAGGGATGGGAAAGCGCAGCCACATTTCTCTTCACGGAGAAAAGCAAGGCGCGACTTCCCAAGAATATTTCTGGGATTCGCGTTCTCCGAACCTCAGAGAAAGGAAAAAAAAAATTCTTATCTCATTTGCTGCTCCTGTGTTTGTTCACAAGTGGAATGCATCGTGGAAGGTTGTCTACCTGAAGGGAACTGGTAATTGGATTCTGGTGTGAGTGTTTTGATTCACTGACCAGTTGGATCCAGGTGTGTGTTGGACTCTGGGCTGACAGTCACGAGATGCTGTGTAGTGCATTTGAGCGCTTGGCAGATTCAGTTTAGATGTAATGAAATGTAATGTAATATAATATAGAACGATACAGTATGATAAAGTAATTAATTAGCCTTATGATAAGATGGACTCCTCCTCATCATTCCTAATGGACATGGGGCAAAAATATCTATATAAGAAAGGGGGCAAGGGAAGGAGGCACTCTGCCACAGCTGCCTCAAAGCAGGAGAGGGATGGCTGCTGAGGAAGGCTCAGCCTCCTTAATCCCAAAGGATTCCCCACAGCCAGGTCCCTCCTGACTGCACCTCTGGCTGTCTTATCAGCCATGAACGTGCTGCTCTTAATGAGGAAACAACCAGGAAAGTTGGTGGCAGGACCCACAGCTCAATAAACCAGCAGAACAAAAACCTCCACTGCGATTTGGAATTGAGCTTTCTCTCCCAGCCCATGTGGCGGGGAGGAATTGATCTGTCTAATCTCTTATCTGTGACTATGAAATTGTATTTCCCTCTTAATAGCCCTACAAATGTTACAGATGGATAGTTTGGAAGACAGGCAGCCAGTGGTAGGAATACTAAAAAGGATRTTGAGTTTTGCTTGCTTTGGGGTGCAGAAACCAGCATGAAATTCCAGGATCCATGCTGGCCTTGGCCCCACTCCTCAGGGACCCAGCTCAAACACATTTGCACCCCATTCCTGCCTAGCTCAGGCTGGGGGGCTCTTAGGAGCTGCCTGATTTAGGCATCACAAAGCTGCCCCATCCCTCCTCACCCTGTTAATATAATATATTATATTATATATTATATTACTGCATTGCAAAGGAGAGGAGAAAGCAGCAGACCAGGCTCTTTCTCTGCTCTTCCTGATTTCCCAGGTGAAAGGCTGGTTCTCCCACACCAGGACGGCCACCAAGTGTCTCAGGCACTTACACTCCCCACAGAGCAGAGAGTGGCACCTTCAGGGGGCAGAGGGGGCTTTGCCAGGCTTCCCCATGGTTTTCCTTGCAAGTTCACAGGCGCTGGCATCCCTCAGGTGCTCTGGATTGCAGGAACACGAGGTGACAATGTCCTGGTACCCTCGGCTCCTGCCCTGCCCCTGATGGACTGCCTTGCTCCACAGCATCTCCAGCGTGGCTGTGATGTGTTGATGTGAGGCCCCTCTGGCACTGGCCATGCCCTCTGCTTCCAGTCCAGGAGAGCTCCCCAGACCCAGGATCCGAGGTGAAGGAGAGTGGGAACGCCACGAGCCGCAGCCATGGAGCTGTTTGATGATGGGTTTGGAGTGGCCAAGGTGACCTTTTTGGGATGGGGGCTGTGCCTGTCCCCAAGCATCCCCCATGCCTGCCTGGCCATCAAGCTCTTTTTGCCATCAGGACACTCATCACCAAATCATCACAGTATTTAAATGACTCAGATTAATCACTTTATCATTCAAATACAGGTGGATTAATGCCGTCACTTAATACTCTGTTTAAGCAGCTGCTTTTTTTTAAAAAAAAGCTCAATAATTGAGGGAATTACTGCAAAAATTAGAAAAATTAACAGTTTATTTACTACTTATTGTCAGAGCTGCCAGCCAAGARAAAGTGGGATCAATAAGCACTTATTTTACCCTCCTACAGCTCTCTCCCCTCAAACAGGCCCTCTGCCAACACAAATCTGGGGCTCCTGCACKGACTGCCATGGCCAAGACTGAGCAGGTAAGCAGGGAAATACCCTCACACGGGGATAACTGAGCTCCATCTCCACATATTTTAATATGGGAAATGTCATCTGCTGTTCCAGCTCCTCTCATAAACAGGGAATGTGCCTGTCAGCAAGCTGAACCTGTAAAAGTTGAATAATATTTGTTGATTAATGTAGTCAATGGATTTCATATTTCCTTTAAAATAGTTGCTCCGTATTTCTGTAAATTATTCATCCAGTTTATAAGGCAAAGCAAATATTTGTGAATAGATATGAATTATGTGATTTATAAGAATGAAATATTCATGAGTCATTTTCATTATTCACCTCGTCCTGGAATTGCTACATAAATCTGATCAAGCAAATAGATTTGGAGAAGCTCAGCCTGAATTTGCAGGTATCGTGGCTCTCTCATGGTGAACCAGAGCAGGTGTGGGCTGAGCTCCTGAGCTGTGTGCGTGGCTGTGCCTGCTCAGGTTGATCCCCCATTGTGGTGTTGTGAGGTCCCCAGGACGAGGTGAGAGATGAGAATTTGACTCCAAGTTCTCAGAAGGCTGA
>JACDOX010000236.1:430071-485273 GCA_014549065.1 Cardinalis cardinalis
TGGCCATTATCAAAAACAATTCACATGTTTGGAGAAACAATCTCCAGACCACATTCCAGAGGAGCAAAACATGGAGAAGCTGAGGCTTCTCATCTTCCCAGGAGAAGAAATCCTGGTGAAGGGATTTTTCAGAAAATGTCACGGTGACACCCCGCAGCTCCAAGGAGAGGCAGSGCAGGACAGGGGGGCTGAGCCAGGGTGTGCCCTGCAGCCCTGCTGCCTGCCAAAATCAGCTTTCACCTGAATTTCAGCAGAGGCAAGGGCAGAGAGGAGACCAACACTTCCCTCCCTGACAAGGATGCGGGGGCTGAGGTCGTGCAGCGCCGCGGGGAAGGATGCTGGGGGAGGTGGGAGGGATGACCGCAGACAGAGGCAGCAYGGGCCGTGCAAAATCAGGGAAAACTGGATAGAAAACCTCGCTGCCAGGGGGTTCTGGTCTGAGCCCTCAGAGATGCCCTCTGCCAGCCTTCAGCCAGGCAAGCCTCAGTGCAGTTGTGAGAAGAACCCCAAAGTCTCCCTGGCTTCCCACTCACTCATCCCCACCTGCCTGCTGCACCCACACCAGCGGGGCAGGCTTTTGTCAGAACCCAGGACATCCCTCTGGCTGTCCTGAGCAGCCCAGACCCCTGCCAGGGCCCTCAGAGAGACAGAGCCCAGAATGCCCCTGTGGTTTTGATTATGACCCGTGGAGCAAGTTACCAACCTTGCATGAAGATCAGCAGGCCACAACAGTTTAAGTASAATATTAGTGAAGTTATCACGGGGTGGAAAAGTAGATTTTAGGGTTTTTGGTATGGGGGCTCAGGAGGCAAGATGGAGGGAACTGGRTGTGTCCAGCCTTTCTCTTTCTTCTTCTTCTTCTTGGCCTCCATCTTCTGCTGTGATGTTGGCACTTACAGATTGGGTTAGAGTAGAAGCTCACTGTCTAACATAGGTGATAGGTATTGGAAAGTAATTGCAAACATTGTACACGTAGTTTTCAGTAGAAAGACATAACACCACCCCCGGGCAGGCAGAGTGCCTGGACTGTCTTGCTGAGCAAACCTCAGCAAGGCAGGAGAAAATTTTTTATAGATAAGAAACAATAAACAACCTTGAGACCGAGAAATGAAGAGCCCTGACTCCTTCTTCAAGCGCCGGGCTGGGAAAAGAGACTTTGGAACTTTTCTCGGGGTCACTCTGAGCAGCTAGAGATCCCAACAGGCTTTGTCCCTGATTATTCCCACTGACTGCCTGGGGAGCCTATTCCCCCAAGAGCCAGGCAGCTCTCCCATGTGCATCACCCTAAACATCATCTTTTCCCCCAGCCTTTTCATTAGAAGTGATTTCTTTTTCCAAGCACTCTCCCAAGGAGATGCCCAAACCACTGAAGAGCAGGAGCAGCAGGAGAAGCATCACAAGAAGGATGTKCATGGGTGGGCAGTGTTTCTCTCAGTTTCTGCTTTCCAAAAACCAGAAAACACCTTGGTGTTGTGAAATGAGGAAAATCTTGTTGGCAGAGCCCGAGGAAGAGCCTCAGGATTGTGAGGGACAATGGGACCTCCAGTCTCAGCTGCCTTRCAAGGACAGGGGATGAGTCTGAGAATGAAGCTGGTGCCAGTTTTGGCATTAAAAAGAAAATGGAAAAAACACCAACATTAAAAACTCTTACAGATGCTGGATTTTTGGGATGTGAGTAACACCTCCAAGCACTCTGGGACTGTGGGTCCACTCCAAGTGATGTGCGTGCTAAGCACTGCTTGGATCAGTGCCACCCAGCACTCGCTGCTGCTGGTAATGAACTTGGGAGCTGCAAGATGAGCACTCTAAAATTCAGCGTTGGGATCTTCCCATTTTCCAAAGTGTTTGAGTGCTTTCTCCTTAAGCAGCAAGCTGCCATGTCGGGAATACTGTGCCACAGAGAGTGCTGTGTGTCTTCTGCCACCRGCGTGTTTTGTTCGGGGCTGCGCAGGGACGACATCAAATCCATGTGCTTATCCAAGTGGAATTGCTGACTCTATTACCCTGGTCAGAGAAAACCTTCTGTCTTCATCCTCCTTCTGATCCATCAGGAAGGGGGCAGCAGTTCAGTGCCCTGGTGTGCTGCACGTCCCAGA
Organism: Cardinalis cardinalis; assembly: GCA_014549065.1. Taxonomy (NCBI): domain Eukaryota; kingdom Metazoa; phylum Chordata; class Aves; order Passeriformes; family Cardinalidae; genus Cardinalis; species Cardinalis cardinalis. Next base: position 432,168 of record JACDOX010000236.1, read on the forward strand.
TCTGCAGCCGGTGCTGACCAAGCTGAGTTCAGCGGAAACCCTTTGGGGCTGCAGGACACGAGGTGTTGTCCCTCCCCACGTGCTGCAGAGGTTGGATTGACACACAGGATTATTTAAACCTAAGGGAGGGATGCAGGAGGGATCCCTTGTGCAGAGATCGCAGCCATCCAAGGCAAAGGCACCAGGGCAGGTGCTGCTTTAATGCACCTGAGGAAGGATGGAGAGGCTCTGCACCCCAGGCAGATCCCTGCTGGCCTCTGGCTGCTCTCCTGCAGCCCCTCTCCCGAAGGTCACATTGCTGCCTCGAGCCAAGGCAGAGATGTTTCATTGCAGCCAAGGCAGCTCCGAGAGTTGTCGTACTAAACTCCAGACCTGCTCATCCGTGGGATGGCATTTTTCCCCTTGCCAGCTCTGGAATAGCCACAGAGAAGCCATTTATCAGCCTGGTGTGCACATCCAATCTCCGGGGCGCTCTGCTTCGCCTCCCGTTATCGGCCGTCGCCACGGTGCTTAACGAGGCAGCTACTTTGAGGCCTAATGAATTTGAAAAGTTTTTGACCCTTCTACTGCAGTGTCTCAAGTAGCAGGAACCTGGAAAATAGCTTTAATGTCACCCAGAGCGTTATGAGCCTGTGGAGTTATTGCAGGTGTTCTGCTCAGGTGTTTCAGGGGGTTTGGGAGAGCTGCCAGCAAAGGGGAGCAGTGGGAGGTTCAGCAGAGAGGGCTTTTCCTTYGGAAAAAAAGCTTTTCCTTCCTTCCATGAGGAAGTCAAGGGTTTGGTGACTTAGAGATGACCGGAGCTGTCAAGGACAAGGCAGTAAATTGTCCCTTGGTCACAGCCCTGCTCCGCAGAGACGGCTCTGTCACTGCTCCTGGGCCAGGGGATGCTTGTTGAATTATTGCAAGCATGCCTCAATAAATCCAGGGTCCAGCTCCCGCTGGCACAGCACACAGTCCCCTTGCCCGGGCCTGCAGGTCAGGGAAATCCCAGCTGCCTTCTGGATGCTGCATCCTTTCCCCTCATGCCAGAGGATCAGGGAGCACAAAGCACCTCAAGCATYCATTTTTCCAACTTTCTCCTTTTCCCCCATCTGCTTTCCCAAAGGACTTTTTTCCTCAGTCATTTATTTTTTAAAGAAAAACCAAGATGAAAATCTCCAGCCCTCCAAGGGCCATTAATTGCTGCCTGCTTCACAGTGCACAGGGCTGGGAATTTTTTTATTTTTTTTTTCACTCAGCAGCTGATGGAGTTGGAAACCTCCTCCAGGGCAGGAGGAATCCTGTAACAAGGGCTTAGAGGTGGGAATAAAAGGCCAAAAGCAGCCSTTCAAGGAATGTGGCCTCTCTCCATTCCCCTCCAGAACACTCCAGCAAATCCTCCTCATTCCCCTCACTGTTATCTTGTCCCAGACATTTGTTTTGTCAGCACCAGGGAACAACCCCAGTCTAAGCCATCATCAGCCCACAGAGACATCAGCCATAATTGTAAGGTCCGTTAAATATGATTTAAATATTTTTTTTCTCATTAACAACAATTTAGACTGATTCTCTCTCTTTTTTTTCAGGAAACTTCAAGTATGACTGTAATAGCTTCGTAATTTTGGGCTCTATCATTAAAATTAATGATATCCTAATGCTCTATGTGCACTAGAAAAGTCTGATCAGTTTTTTCCCCTTTATATATCATTACTAATAGAACATTTTAATGGCTGTAATTTCCAGCCCTGTAGATGGAAACCTAAAAATAGGAAGAAAGCCTATTTCATCACACCATTCCAGCCCCTAAATAATTCAATTACACAGGCTGGAATATCTGAAGCTGGGTGTGTTCCCAGCTGCAGATAACCAAAAGTACTTGATACTGCTTTTAAAGTGGGTTGATTATTACAGGATCTCCTCCTCTGGTGCTGGTGAGGCCACCACCAGGGATGGTGGAGAGCAGAGCTGCAGCATCTTCCCCTCCTGGAGCCAGGGCTGGAGTCCCTGCCGGGGTTCAGGTGGAGCAGCAGAGCTGCAGAGGCTCAGCCCAGCTTGTAGTAAGTACAACCCAGWCCCTGCAGCCAGCATCAGCAAAGGCTCCTCTGTGGATACCTCCAGCTCCAAGCTGAACTCTCAGATCCCTCTTGCTGRGTTTTCCCTGCAAGCAGAGCCTGTCTCTCCCGGCTCTTCTCCCGAGAGCACCGCCACGACCAAAGCCTAAAGCTCCCCTAAACCTTTGCTAAGCACCCTGTTTATTACTCCCCACRGCCTTTCCCCTGCTGCAGGTACTTCCAAAGCCTTTCATCATCCCACACACTCCCACGTGCAGCCAACACATTTCTCATCTCCACCTCCCAGAGCTTATCAGACGTGTTTCTACCATTTATTGGTTTATGCTTCCCCTTCACCAGTGAGAGTTTACAATTAAATTCTCTCTCTGGGTTATTTTTTTTTTTTTCTCATCTCTCTTTTTTCCTTGCCTAAGGCTGAGGAATGGCTCTGGTGAGCTCGTTACCGAGCTGCTCTGTCCCTGTGGTGGCCGGACCCAGCCGCGGGCGGGAGGGGAGGGACGCGGCGGGTCAGGCTCCAGCCCCCGCATTTTCTCACCTCAATAAYTCGGCGTTTTGCTCCAGAGCAGCAGGGTTTCACTGGGCTCCAAGCAAACAAGATTCAGCCGTATCATCTGCTCTTTGTTAAATACAAAGCTGAGGTTTTCCCCCTTTTTTCTGTCCCTTTTCTAGGTYAGCTTTGCCTGGGCTCTCCATCCTGACGCAGCCCCAGCCAGGTAGGACAGCACCAGGACCAAGGAGAGATGCTGAATATTCACTGCTGAGTGCTGAGTATTGGTTTTATAACCGTGGCCTGGTCTGAGCTTTTTGGCTTATGGCACCCCTCAGGTGCTGTACCTCAAACATCCCCTTGTGCCACTGAGCAGGGAGGGACAGCAAGGCTTGGAAGGGACAGGGCAGTGCTGGCACCAACTCACCTGTTCCAGTGAGATTTCCCCCTTTTTTCTGTCCCTTTTCTAGGTTAGCTTTGCCTGGGCTCTCCATCCTGACGCAGCCCCAGCCAGGTAGGACAGCACCAAAACCAAGGTGAGATGCTGAATATTCACTGCTGAATGCTGAGTATTGGTTTTATAATCGTGGCCTGGTCTGAGCTTTTTGGCTTGTGGCACCCCCCAGGTGCTGTACCTTCAACCATCCCCTTGTGCCACTGAGCAGGGAGGGACAGCAAGGCTTGGAATGGACAGGGCAGTGCTGGCACCAGCTCACCTGTGCCAGTGCAGGGATGGCAAAGATGAAGCGCTGAACATGGGGTTTTTGTAAGTCCTCAGAGCTGGCCACATGTTTAGAAGAGAAAGAAAACACTTTTATTCCACCTCTTCCTAGGGTTCCCAGCGTAGCAATGCCACAGCAGCAGCCCGTGGTTTGGTTTACTGTTCACATTTGGGTGCCAAAGGGAAGCTGTCATCACCCTCAGAGCTGCTTCCCCAGCAGCAAGTGCTAGGATTTTATACGAGCTTCAACCTGATGAGAGCAGGCTGAGTCAAACAAGGTGCTGCTCTGTCAAGGCACTGATTTACAATGCATCAGCCCTGACCCTGCTGACACTTCCCACGGAAGGAAGAGATTGCCTGCTCCAAGTCCTCCACTGGAGCATGGCACAAGGAGTCTGAGCTGTGGTGTCCTGGCCACAATATTTAAGTGGCTGGACTTGTTCCCAAACAACTGCTGCATTAAAAGATGTTTAATGCATTTACRGATGAAGATTTAAAGGCACAGTTACTGAAAGGGGCCAGGGTTGTCTCCTTTTGTCATTTGAGTGACTCAGGTGTGAAAATGTGGTGTTTTGGCTGTGGGAGAGGGAGGGTTTTCCTTTATCATGCTCACACTGAGGGATCCTGGTGTTCCTGCCTACCTGCTCTGAGGTTTATCCCATGAAATTGGGATGCCCTGCTCTCCCTGCTGCTGCCCACACACCTCACCCACSCCAGGGTGCCCGGGCTGCCCCTCAGCCCATCACTGTGCTGCTCTGCCAGTGAGAATCACAGGAGAGAATCACCCTCAGCACTCCCAGTAGGGTGTGGGAAGCAGCTCTGGACATGCAGAGCTCTCCCAAGGCTCAGGGGGCCGAACTGCCCATTTCTGAAGCAGGTCCTCAGGTGTTTGCAGCTCTGTCCCTGTGTACAAAGACCAGCATTTTCRCAGAACATAAGAATTTCTCATCACACTTTCCTGTGCCTTTTGCAGTGGGAGATTTTCCTGCCTGGCATGGGGGGAGTGTGCAGRAGGCCCATGAAATGCTGCTGTGGCCCTGCTGAGCTCTGCCGATGCTGGGAGCAGGCACAGGACGGCCAGTTTGCGAGTCTAACGCTTCTCTGCAGCGATAAATCCAGCGTGCGCATTCAGAATTGATGCACTTYTCTATCTCAAAAAATCCTAATCAGTTTTTATCAGTGGCATCGCGCTCCTCTGTGTGAGAGCTGCTCTGCTATCTGCTGGAGGAGTGCTACAGCGCAGTAAAAGATACTGGCACATTTTCAAAGGTGTGTTTGGCCGCTCCTCTCCCCCTTCGGAAGCTCCACTCCCGGCGGGTTGTTGCCTGCAGTTGTTGTCTGTGGGCGCTGTGACACAGAGCCAGGCTCGGATCAGACAGAGATTTGCTCCCTTCAGAACATGCCCAGCTCCCAGCCAAGCTCTGTGGAGGCAATTCCCMGGCAGCGCAGGCGTGGGCACTGCCTGGGACCTGCAGCCGCTGTCCCTGTGATCTCTCTCCAAAACTTCTCTCCTCACCAGGGTTTCTCCTCGTGCCCTGGGTGCCAATTAAAGAGTGATCAATCGGTGTCAAATAAAAGCCATCGGAATATGGCTGCGAGGCTGATTGCCTGGAACCAGTGTAATTAGACAGCGAGGATTCTCTTCCTTTTCTCTTCCTGCAAGAGGGCTGARAGCCTCCCAAAGTGGAGCTCCTGTGTCTGCAGCAAGGTGAATTCACGTCTGACCTATTGTTCAAATAAGAATTCTCAAATCCAACCAAAAGCCTGTCCAAAGGACAGCAGAGAGGCGTAATCCCCGAGATTTATTGCCATTTTAGTGTGTGTGGTGAGGCTGATCTCAGGGATGATGGGCASGAGGGCACGTCTGGGTCTCACCAGCCCTGCTGTGGTGCGGGCACTGCTGTCCCCAGCCTGGCTGTCCCCAGTGTCTCGTATCATAGCCCTCCTCTCTGCATCTCCAGCAGCTCTCTACTCATTTCCTCAGGCTGACAAAAGTCTGCTGTTTCCATATTCCCTGTCACTGCCGATCTGTCCCTTCTCACTCTCCAAATCCTCTTYCCGTGTCTATTGGCATTAATGAACTGCTGCTGTCCCCTAGCGCCGCCATCCCCTCACCCACCCAGAGCTGTCTCGTGTTCCAGTCAGCTTCACCAGCTCCTCAGCAYCTCCCCAAAAAGCCCTTGGCATCCCCAAAAGGTGCCTGGCATTACCTGCCGCGGGGCCCTGCCTGTGCCAAGCATCCCCAGGCTGCCACAGCCCATGCACTGAGATGCTTTCCTAAGCGCTGGGTAATTAAAATTAAAAAAAAAAAAAAAAAGGCAGCAAATGGAAGTAATTCCCACTTAGGAGGAAGGACCTGCTGGAATTCACGCTGGGAAGGAGGATTCAACAGCTGTGCATTAGCATAATGTGGAAATGGCATGGAGAGCAGAGCTGTGTGGAGCTGCCCCCCCTCTGCCTCAGGTTTCCCAGCAAGAGGGGAAGGCAGGAGGGAGCCCAGGAACGGGGGGGTGGCTGGGAACCCCCTCCAGCAAGCTCCAGCCTTTCTGCCGGGGCTCTTCGGTTCAGCATGTGCCAGGAGAGGTTTCCTCTGGAAAGGTGAGCTGGGATGTGGGAGCCCTCCCCGRGGCACCCAGCCCCCCACTCCTGCCATCCCCCTGACAGCTGCTGACATTTCTCCTTGGGCTCTGGCATTTATTTAGATCCATCTTGGGTTTGCACTTCCCTCCCAGGATTAACAGGCAAAGCAGCAGGATGTTGATACAGGAAGGTGAACTCAGCCACGCCAGAGCCTTGCATCAGCCGCAGCCCGTGGGGTGAGAGGGAAACTGAGGCAGCTTTGGCATCCCACGGGAGGGATGGGAAGCCCAAAACTCCTGCGGGGCAGCTTTCTGCGCCCTCTGAGTGCAGGCAGAAGTCACCACGCCTGGCACTGTCTTGCCCTGATGCCATCCCYGCCCTTAGGGCTGCCTGGTCCCCTCTGTCCATCACTGCCTGGCGCCGCATGGGAGACAGACAGATGGACAGACAGACAGGCCGCTCTGCATCGCTCTCAGGGCACCGCGTGGGAGATGGACAGATGGACAGATGGACAGATGGACAGATGGACAGATGGACAGACAGACCGCTCTGCACCGCTCTGCGGGCATCACCTGGGCGACAGATGGGCGGACAGACCCCTGTGTGTCTGAGCGGCGGGACGGACAGACAGACAGACAGACAGACAGCCGCCCGCTGTCCTCCCGGCCGCCCATCGTTTGCCCACAGGCTCCATCTTGTGGAAGAGGCTCCCTCGAGGAGCTGGAGGTGGCAGCCACCCCCTGGCGTGCGTGGGTCCCCTCGGCACTGCCAGCGTGGGGCTCCTCACTCCGGGCAGCCTCCGGCGCCCCGATCAACGCGCCCTGCCTCCGTGCGCCCAGCGCCGCGCTCCGCCCCCGCGCAGCCAACGAGAGGAGCGAGTGTGGTGGAATTTATTCCGACAGATGGAGGGCAATTTTCTTCTCATCATTCACCCGGCACACCGCGCCGTACCAGCCTGCGGAGCCTCGGGCTGGGATGTGGAGCCACCAGGGCGCTGCTGGCGCTGTCACCGCCAGCTCCCGCCAGCCTGGCACAGCAGCTTTCCCCCTTTGTTGGGGAAGATGAAACAGGAAAGCCTTATAAATATGATTGCCTGGCAAAAGGTTTTGAGAATATGGAAACTATAAGCGAGATTGAAATGAAAGCAGCTTTGAGATCCCTTAGTTACTGAACAACGGGAAAACAATGGTGTGGCCAGCTGAAGGTGATCCCCTTTTGGTGGAACAACACCCTCTGCTTGCAGACAGGCCCAAGGGTCAGAGCAGACCCTGCCAGCCTGGCAGAAGGGGCCCAAAGAGGAGTTTTTAGGGTTTAAAATGTAGCACAGTATGGTAATGTGGTGATTCTTATAGGCTGTATGAAAATGCTGTAGGATTTGTATCTTGTACTAGATTGGTTAGTGAGAATCAGAATATTCAACACAGAAGAAGATTTATCGTATTGTAACGGGAACTTCGCTCTCTCAGCCCATTTACTCTCTCACCCTCTTATCCTCTCTCCCCCTCTCTTCTCTCGGGCCTGCTCTGAGCTGTGGCTGCAGCTCCCAGCAGGGCCCTGCACTTGGCCCTTTGCAATAAACCCCAAATTCCATGACCTGGCTCCAGAGATCTCTCATCTCCATCCGTCCCAACCGTCCTACCCCCCGACGCTCCTACACCCCTTGTACCTCTCAGCTGTGGGATAAAACCAGGTGGTTTTCAGGCTGCTGGATGCGCTKCCTTCCTCAGGTTTATTTACCATATGAGGTGACACAGTGGTTTCACCGTGTGTAATTTAATGAGACGTTGAGGAAGGAGTTAATCATGGGAATCAGAGCTCGTGCTGAGTGTTTGGCACAAGAAACCTCGCTCCCAGSCCTCATTCCCTGACCCAGGGTGGTGCAGACCCTCGGGTGCAGCAGGTGGAAGCTCTGTCAGCACCAYCATTGCCAGCTTTCTGTCCCCAAGCGGCCCCTGGCAATCCTGCAGTGCCCCCGGGCTGGGGACACAGCTGGAGGGACACGGTTGGAGGCTGACGCTTGCAGGGAAATAAGACACGCAAAACTCTCAAGAGCACATCCAATTTCCACTCATTAAGCCATAATTTCCRTCATTTTAATTACATAAAAGGCAGATAAATGGCGAGTATGCTCCTACTTGTGCCTTTTCTCCTAATTATTGGTCCTTTGCACGGGCCAGTTTGCAATGAATCAGCCTTTAAGCGGCGTTCACTCGGAACATGCTCGGCTTTATTTGAATTATCTTGTTGGACGATCATCCCCCAGAACATAATAAAACAAACATTAATTACTACTTCAGCGAGTGTAATCTTGAAAGCACTCGATGCTACTCGAATGCCACTGTAGCCTCACGCTCTGCACTTTGAGGCACGYGGGTAAACAAACTCATCCTGCAGGTCTGAGTGTGCAAGGCTGTAGCTTCGGGAAAGGATGGTTGGAAAATGTGCAGGTAAGGAGAAAGCTGAGCCTGCTCTGCTGAGAGCGTGGAAGATTGGGTTTCTTGGTGGGATGCAGCAGGTCTGACCATGCCACRTGGGACTGTGCCACGCTTTGCAGCACTTGGCACATTCATGAACACATAAATGGTGACTCCCAACYTCCCCTCCTCTCCTGATGGCGTTTCCAGCTCTGTCACCAAAACACCCTGGAGGCTGTGGGATGGGTGCTGCCCTGGTGGGTGCCAGTCCACCCATCAGCAGGATTGGCATTGCTGCTGGTGTTTGGGTTTGTCCACAGGCAAGGAAAGGTTTAGCTGGACGCAGCCCAGCCGTGTTTTAGCCAGGAGAGGGAAGAGACACGGCTGTAGCCAGGCAGCAGCATGACATTCTCCCAGCCAGTTGGAGTTCAGCATCATTAGGCACTCCTCAAACRTGTATCATGCAGGAAACTTCTGGCGAGGCCTTTCCCTGGCAGTTCTCCTTCCTGCTCCTCCACCTGCACAAACCCAGCCCTTGGCTTTGCTCCTTCAGAGGAGAGGGTGGCTTTCCTTGCCCAKGGCCCCACTGCCTCCACGGTGCCTTTCCAAGAGCATCTCTGCATTCCTCTAGATGCAAAGCTGGGGAGAAGGCAGCTGCTGCCTGAATCTTAAAGATAAAAATCAAGTGAGGAAAGGGAAGCCCTTTCCAGGTGCTCATGTGCACACAGTGCCTGCAGCATCCAGCTATCCTGGCTACTCAAATCCAGGTACATGCCAAAAGGAAAACAGCTTTCAGTGGCTTAAGTATTCGCTACTGGTATTTTAAAGACTGATTTCACATCTGTGAAAGAGAAAGGAATTGAAATACACTTTTATTAAGCACGTTGTTTCGTGTTGTTTTGTTACCATCCCACCCATCCTAAAGGGCTTGTTTCCCCAGGGATGAAAAAATCCAGCACGAAGGGCACAGGGAGTCAGGGAGAGCCCCACTCCAGCCCCAGCATTCTGGGGAGGAGAGGGAAGAGCAGGAGGAGCAGGAGGAGGAGGAGGAGGAGGAGGTGGAGGAGATGCTCTGAGGATAGAGCCATATGTTGCCAAGTTAATAAAAGACCTTGAAAAGCATAAATCCTCGGCATCCTGGCTGCTGGCCCAGGTGCATAATTTCCCCGCCATTGTGGGGGGAGCAGGCAGCATCTGTGTAACTCCAGCGTGGAGCAGTAATGAAAAGCCCAGGATGAAAGGCTCAGTCCCCAGGGACAGCGAGGGAACCCGGGGTTGGGAGGGTGCAGTGAGGCTTCTCCCTGCTTGCTGTGCCAGGGAGAGATCCCCAGCACTCCAGACCATCCACTTTCCCCGAGCACCCAGGGCCTGGGCGTGCAGCTTGGTGGGGGCATCACCCCCAGGAACATGGCCAAGGGCCTGGCCTGTGGCACAGAGGGAAGTGACAGCTCCTAGAGAGGGGGGAAAAGCTGCATTCCCGCAGAGCTGAGCTGCAAACCTCACTGCTCAGAAAGGGAATGCTGGGGTGAGTGGGGAGGAGAGGCAGCAGTGAGGGGTGCAGCACCCCACAGCTCTGTCTCTGGAGGGCCCAGGGTCTGCCAGCTGTGGGACATTTCCCAGTGTTCCCTCAGGAAAGCAAACATTCCTTGAGCCACATGAGGCTGAGAAGGAGAAGGGAAGCAATTGTGTGTGTGACTCAACACAATACAAAGCCATTTGCCTCCGCGTTTGCCAACCTGAGCATCCAGATGCACACAAATTAATGAGCATTATGATGAGCCTCATTAAAAGAACTGTTCTTCAGGGGGAAGCATCTTCCCCAGCACCAGCGCTGTGTTCTGTTTGCTCAGCTATTAGCTGATGGCAAACTGTGAAATCCTCGGTTTCATTCTGATGCTGATGCTCTGGTGCAGTCAGTCCCTTGCTGGAGCAAGAGGTGACAGCTCTGGATGCCACAAACAGTGATGGTGGCAGAGCTGGCTCCAACTCCAGCTCCCAGCCAAGTCCCCCATGACTGCAAAAACAGATCTACACAACTGCTGCTGGGTGAATTCATTTTAYAGCCCACAGTGCCAGCAGAAATGCTGGGCTTTTCAGGGAAATAAATGCCCCARTGGCATTTTTTGCCTGTTGTGGACTGATCCAAGGTCAGTGTTCATCCTTGCCTTAGGTGAGGAACCAGTGCTGCTTCTCAGAGCCTCMTCTTGCCTTTTACCATTGCATTATGTTAAAAGGGCTTCCAGGTTATCTCTTAAGCAGGTGCTTTTCATTCCAGCCACATTCCCTCCCYTCTGGCCAGGCTGCTCTCCCTAGAGCAGGAGCTTCCCTTGCCTCTGCAGAAACATCTCCATTTCTCTCATGCAGGTTTCTGGCAAATTCAGCATGCTGGGGTGCTGTAACAACCCCATTCCTGGGGCACCCCTTGCTGAGCCCAGGCCCCYGCTGCCTCCTGGCCCCCTCCATCCTCTGGGAATGCACAGAGATGGGGAGAGGAGCCAGAGGATGGCATGGTTGGGGTCCCACTAACCTGCTGGGGCTGAGATCCATGTTTTCTGTGAGGGAGCAGTGAGACTGGGACCAGTGCTGATGAAATCTGCAGTTCAGCTGGTGAAGAGGAGAAAAAGGAGCAGAGAATTGAGCTCATGACCCAGCAGTGGTGAAACCACAGAGCCAGCCTCACCAGCCCCTCAAATTCTGAGAACACCACTGASTAACTGGAAGTAATGCTTGGTCCAGGCCCCATTTGTAACCTGAAGCAGCYTTTTCTCTTTCAATGGATGAAAAAAACTCAGTTTCCAAGAAGTGCATCAAGCCCTTAATCAGTGTTTTAATTCCTAAATGGCAGTGGGTGCAGCTGAGCTGGTTGTTTGGAGAGCAGGCACCCCCAGCCCAAGGAGAGCAGCTGTGGCTGCATTGCAATGAGGTGTCTGGCAGCCCCCAGAGCCAGCTCTGATTCTCTCTTGCATCTAAAAGCAGACAGGAGTGGTGCTTATTAATTTGAGTCCACCTCTGAATGCACTTAACGATTCAAGTCCAATTAGTTTTCAGAGTGCCCAGGTAGGAAGTAATCATTAAAAACATGTAAATTAAGTTACTGGGGAGCTTAATAGATTAGTCATTGACTTTCTAGCTTATGTTGGCTCTTAACCTTCAGCTTAAATTCATCACAAACAATTTCTCTCAACTGGCTGCACAAGGTTAGAGCTGGGGGCTGTGGCTTTGCCAAAAGGAGAGCTGGCCATGCTGTGGCATCTCCCTTGGGAGAAGGAGCCCACAGCAGAGCCCCCTGCTCTTCCAAAAGTGAAGATCTCAGCTCCTGCAAGAGCTTCATCTGCAGGCAGTGTGCCCAAGCTGGGCAGCTGCCTTCTGCTGGTCCCTGGGCATGAGCCCCCCTTGGGGGTCCCATTCCCCTCTTGCCCCACTCTGCCTGGATCCACAGTCCAAACCCCTTTGCTGTGTGGGAATGAGCATCTGATTAACCACCAGAATGATGTGTACTGGAACAGGGATGAGCTGCTGGAAGGGCAGGTCCCTGCTCAGCTCTCCCCCTGCCATCTCTCCTGACAGGCTCTTTTCTGTCTGAGCAGCCCCATCCCTCAGTAAMCAAATTTTTGTTGCAACTGGAATTAAGGAAGAGTTAATCTGAGATTAATAAAWGGACTCCTACCTAATGCCCTAATAGATTAGGAGGGGCTTAATGGAAAGACAGAGTCTTCTGGGGCAACACAAACCTCCTGAAGTGTAAGAGGCGCCTACAGAGCCCCCACTGTCCTGGGGCTCCCCCTGACCTAGACCCTCTCCCCATCCTGGGAAGCAGCTTTATTACTGAGGGGAAAATAAAGGAAAGATATCAAAAARGATCTCAGGCTGGGAGCATTTGGAAAAGCTATTTCTAAAATTGCAATTACCAGGAAGGAGAACAAATTACCACTTCAGGGACCGTCGCACATGGAGAATCAGAGCTTTGGGAAATAATCAGAAGAATATATTTGCAGAAGTGCATTATTTATATTGAAACATTTTGAAGTAAAGGTCACAAGGAGAAGTAGAAGATTAGTAAATAGGAGCAGGCAAGGATTGCTTTACTGCCATAACAATTATGGTCCATTTTGATTATGACTGCATTAGTCACCAAGATGCGTAAATCACCGCAGAGCAGCCAGGTATGGCTTGAGGAGTTAAGGAGTGGGGGATCCTCCTGCACTCCTCTGATCCACACCAGGCCATTGGCCTCCTCTGCAGGTTCCCCCTTGGCAGAGCCACCTGGAGCTCTCCTGAGCCCTTCCAGAAGTTCCCCATTCCCTCAACCTTTGGCTTTGGCTCCTGGGACCTCAGGGGTCCCACAGCTGTGGTGGTCAGGGYGGCACTCAGGGACCCTGAGGGCCATTGGTTGTTTCTGYATGTKGATATGAGGATGATGAGGATGGATAAGGCAAATGATCCCAAGTAAGCTTTGATTAGGCCGTAGTGGAGGGTGGTGGCAGCTTTGGTTGCTATTAGTTGTAGGTTGGCCAGTCCTTCTGGCCTGGTGTTTTGTATCAGGAAAGGTCAATTAGGTRAGAGGCAATRTTTTRTCCTCTGTTGAGGAAATTAGTTATGCTTAGGCAGTGGATTAAAGGGTTAAAGAACCCTAGGGATGTGGAGAAGTTTGAGAGAGGGGTTTGTTTTGTGAGGATGAGTGTTTGGGCTATTTTTGAAATTTCTRGGGCTAAAACAATGCCTRGGGCTGTTACGAMTAGGGCAGTWATTKTAATGGARAGTGGTATGGTTGTGGAGGGGTTTTTGTGGGGATGATAAATGAGGTGATGAGGAACCCTGCCAGGATGCTTCCTAGATGCACCCTGTGTGCATCACCAGGGACCCTGTGTGCCTCACCCTGTGGACATCACCTGTGTGCATCACCTGTGTGCATCACCCTGTGTGCATCACCTGTGTGCATCACCTGTGTGCATCACCCTGTGGACATCACCTGTGTGCATCACCCTGTGTGCATCACCTGTGTGCATCACCATCCTGCTGCTCACCTCACCACGTGCCAGGTCCTGCCAGTTGCTGGTGGCACCAAACCCCCACACACAGGAATCCTAAGCACAGAAGTTTTCTCCCCAAACCAAAGAGATCATGTGCAATACAGCAGCACTGCTAATCTYCCATGCCTTCAGCCTCCTTGCAAGGCAGCAGCCTCTTTTCCTCCCCTTGTATTATCGTGGATCATTTTTAATACAGCGCCGACCTGTCAAGCTTCCCCTGGCTCCATGTCAGCTGTTACAAAGCACTTAGGAGAGATACACWGAGGGAGGTCTTGCTGGGTGGTGCAGAAGGCCAGGAGAGGCAGGAGATAATGGTGCTGGGATGTCTCCCGAGCCCCCAGGCTGCTGAGCAGCCCAGCAAGAGCAGGGGGCTCACAGCCACTGCCCCTCACACATCCCTGATGGGATGAGGGACCAGCCAAGCTGGACCATGAGGCCGACCTGGCCACGCTCATCTTTGCCAACAGTCCCTGGCTCCTGCRCCCCTCCCTCCTCAGCAGCCCTGAGAAAATATTTGCAGCTTATAAAAGCAGCGAAAATGGGATTGATTTACTGTAGTGACATCTCAAAGCATGAAGTGGCACTTTTACACTCGCATCACCCATTAGACATCTGAAGGCATCAGCACAGCCCATTTCATTTTTAAAGACATACAAAATGCTCGGAGGAAGCCATTTGACATCCCCATTCTGGGAGCTGTGATAGCGTGCTGGGAATAATACAGATGCATCAGAAGTCTCACATCTCATCATTCCGGTCCCTGTTGTGTCAATACACTGCTAAAGAGCTGGCGAGCGTCGTTCCGTAATTTTCCTGCGTGTCACAGCTGCTGATGGAGCTGCCCATGGATGGTTCCTCTAAATCAAAGTGGCAGAGTCTGGTGGGTGCTCCAGCCCTGCATGCCAGGAGCAGCTTGTGGAGGTGGCAGCAGCATCCCCTGGGAGATGCTGGAGCACCTGATGGGAGGCGCAGCAGCTCCCTGCATCCCAGCCATTTCCAGAGGCAGGGTACTGGAGCAGCCCCTCTTGGTGAAGAGAAGGAAAAGGCAAGGAGCAGGGTAGTGGAGCAGCCCCTCTTGATGAAGAGAAGGAAAAGGCAAGGAGCAGGGTATTGGAGCAGCCCCTCTTGGTGAAGAGAAGGAAAAGGCAAGGAGCAAGGAGCTTCCCTGAAGATGGGCTCTGAAATTGCTGCCTTGCACTGGGCATCCTGTCTGCACCCAGGAGAGAGGAGCACAGGGACATCACCCCTGGCCTTGGGTACCTCAGCACTCACCCTCCAGCTCCACGGCTCTTCCCAGAGGCAACTCCATGCTGGAAACATCCATAATTTTTAATGGGATTAGTCCATCCCTGGTGCCAGGGGAAGGAGCCTGACCATGTCCTGCACTGCAGTCGCTGTGCACCAACAGCRCCAGCCCTGATTTATTAGCCCAGAGATTTCACTGCCCAGCCACTGACAAATGGCCACAATTTTACCAGCCCCTGYCCTCCCAGTCAATAGCTTTTAATCAAATCCAATCACACCATATTAAATTAAGTGTCCAGGATAGCCCCAAAGTGCTGAGGGTGCTGGTGCTGGCACAAGCCATGTCAGGAGCTGTGGGAATTAATCACCTCTGTGTTGCCAGCATGAGGAGCCCAGGGCTCAGCAGGGGAGAAAGGGAGGTTGGGCATACAGGAACTGCCTCAGGATACTTCTAATCATGGATTAGAATAATGGAAGCTCCTGGATTGCTCCCATACTTCCGCCAAATTTGTGCCGTTTCCTTACGGCTCCTCGGGGTTTGCTCTATTCAGCTCTCACGCTTCCACTTAGTTTTAGAGCTATTTCTGCATATGAATTATTCCCTGACACAATTTTGCAGCCCTGGTTATATTTAGAGAGAGCTCATTCATTGGGTGAGGCTCSTTGTTTTCTGTTTCGTGGAGTGAGATCCTCCTGTTTCTCTACCCCATCTTTCAGGCTCCAGTTGGTCTGWGCTCACTAATTACACGGTGGGACACCAGATGAGGTGGAGCTCACACTTCTCCTGTGTTCAGCAGCCACATTTATTTGTGATAAGGCAGAAAGCAGCCGTGGGGTGACATCCCCCTGCGAGCATGCCATGGCTGCATCGGCTTTCCCTGTATCAGCTCTGGAATAAATTTTTACCATGGAAAGAGAAAAGCGGCTGCAGTGGGACCCTGGAGCACTTTATGATGTTTCTGAGTATTAAGAGCTTGGTTCTGTGCTGCCACATCTTCTGCAGGGCTCTCCAGATGGCCTTGTGGGACAGCCAGAGCCTCATGGTGCCCAGGGGGTTCCCTGGTGACTGTGGCAGTTCGTTCATCCATCCTCACCTGGCTGAATGTTCCCCCTCCACCTTCCTCTCCTTTGTACCCACCTGCCCTCAGCCAGGCTCTCATTTCCCAGCCACATCTCTCACCTCCTTGAGGTGTTTTTTAATGCAGCCCCGTGTTCTTCTCCTCGTTCATCTGCCTTCTGGGAAACTCTTGACTTTTCGCTGCGTTGTCAGCATTTTCCAGGTGCTCCTCTCCAAGGTGTCCCAGCAGCTCTTGGGAGAATCCCAGCAGCYCCCAGCCGCTCACCCAGCTCTGGGCGCTGCTGACGGGGCAGCATGACCTTGGTTCTGCCAGTGGCTTTGGTGACAAGCCCTCTCCTGGAGCTCCTCAGCCATCCCCACGCTGCCTGCGGGGAGGACGCTGGAGCTGCGCCAGCTGTGGCAGCTGGAGCCTGGCAGATTTAAAGTCTTAATTGCCTGTGATAATTAAAAATCTGAGGAAGTTTCCCCAAAGCACGGAGCTGTCCCGGCCCAGCCACAGCTCTGCCTCCCCATCAGCCCAGCCACACTTTGGGGAATCCAGGGTGGGTTTGCCCCCAGTCCTGCAGCTGACAGTGAGGCAGAGCTGACTGAGCTCCTTTCCCAGGCAGGAATTTGATCCAAGCCCTGGATTAGGGATACTGAACCTGCAGACTGCATCACCATCCCATCACTCATCCCACTGCAGGGAGGGCAGTGCCAGGGAGCACAGGATCCATTTTGGGATCTATGTGCACAGGGAAGGTGCCACGAGGAACGAGCTTGACCAGCCACCAACCAGGGAGGAAGAGCCAAGACAAGGGCAAGGTCTGCCTCTGTCCTTGCCTGCGTGCACCTGGACCAGTGACAGCCACCAGTCAGGGAAACAGGAAAGCCTTTAATATCCATCTTCAGTCCTGTGTGCATGATAACTGCAGCTCCAGATTTAGGGTTCAAATTAATTGTGGGTAAATTAAAGCATCCGGGTGAAACCACAGAGGCATTTCCTGCATGCTGCTCCTTCCTTGGTACTGGCCTGGGAGGTCAGGGGGGCTCCAGCTGAGCTTGGTCCCCTCACCAAGGGAGGTGTCAGGRGCTGGTGTTTGCCCCCAAAGGCTGATGCTGCTCCCCTCTGTGAGTGGCCTTTCCCAGCACCACTTTCCCCCTGGAATCCTGCACTTCTCCTGTCCTGCTCCCTGCACCTTGGCCGTCCTTGTTTGGATGCATGGCTCTCCAAACTCCCTCTAAACAGCACAGCGAGCTGCAGACTCCTGCTCACAGCCCTGCTGGGAGGGGATTGTCTCTTGTGCTGGGGTTTCCACACTCCTCCACTGTGTCTCTTCACCAGCCCTCCAAACCAGAGGCAGCCACTGCCTCCCCAGAGGGTGCTCCATCACCCCTGCCCACAGCCCATCCCAGCTCCCTGTCATCGAGCAAATCTCATCACGCTCCCTCCTAACCTTTGTGCAAAGGTTGTGAGAAATGCCAGGGCCATATTTCAGAGGAAATACGAGCCCGAGCAGCCCCTGAGCTTGTACCGTTTCCAGAGGGGCTGAGCGGGGCAGGCGGGGATGGCACTGCCCATCCCCAGCCCTCGGGTAGTGCTGCAGCCGCCTGGGGATGGCTCCTGGCGGAGGGACCGACACTCTCAGGATGGCTGGGGCGAATTAGGAGAGCCGGGCTTGCCTGTGCTTCCTTATCTGCCCGGTAATTGAACGGAATAAGCTCCCTTATCTCTCCGGCCTGGCTTTTCCCTGACAGCCCCCTTATCTCCCAGCCCTCGGAGATTGCGAGCAGCCGTCAGGGGGTTGAACCATCCGCTCCTGACGGGGTCGGGCGCTCCGGGGCGCGGCCCCTCCTCTGCCCCCGTGGTCGGGGAGGATGCTCCAGCCCGCGATCGAGTGTGCYGCAGGTTACCCGCATGGAGGGGTGGGCGCTTCTGCCCTCGGTGAAGGTGGAACTGACGCCCTGGGAATAAACACAGGGAACTGGTGCATCCCTTGTGTTACTGCCCRCCTCTGCTTTGCCTTTCAGCACAGCACCTCCACCAAGCACAAAGATTATGGGGGGAAACACGGGACATTTGGGTTCGGTTATTTTATTATCGATACTTTTGGATTGGCTGGAAAAAAACAAGTGTAAAAGCATCTGTGAGAGAATGCCACAACATGGCAATGAGAGTGCCAGTGGTCCAGGCTGACACTGGCACAGCCTCTGGCTTTTGGGGCAACCCCTCGAGGGTGATCTTGGCCCCTCAGTCAGGGTACCCCTGTGCCCCACAGCCTCCTGCCATTCCTGGGTGACCCAGTGAAGCAGAACATGAGCTGCTCTGCTGCTCTGCTCCTTGTTTTTTCTAGCCAAACCCTCGGGATCGTTCTCCTGGCCCAGGCAGTGCCAGAGGAAGCTCCAGCAAGGCYGTGGTGCTGGAGGAGGCTGCTCTGCAATGCTCCACATCGAGCAGTAATTGGGTCTCTTAGGTAAAACACGGTGGATTGCAGGCGGCTGCAGCTGCACAGGCTGATGAACCACGGAGGAGACATTAGCATGTAAAATGATGACCATTAACTTGATTAAAGGAAGGACACAACACGCATCTTGTTCTCGTAGTGGAGCCACTTCTTCCCACGAATCATTGGTTGGGGATTTTGATTTCCTTGTGCAGGAGACAAAACACCTCGGAAGCGCTGGATAATTGCTTGTGGGCTGAGTTTTTCTAGGCTAACCTAATCTTGCCGGGGATTTGCTTTTAGCCCCAACGTGAGGATGGATTTTCTTTAAGATCAGGATGAAAAACACTGTCATAAATTAGCAGCAGAATAAATGACTTCTGAGTGCTGGGTTTACACAGGATTTTCCTAAGTGATGGCTAAGATGAAAAGGCAAGMCCCAGTCCTGCTCACAGGACCCAAGGGCCAGCTGGGACAGGGCAATCCTGAGCTCCTGGGAATTCCTGCTCCTGGAACTGACTGTACTTGCGGGAAAATAGTTGSGCATCCCAACACAGCACAGGAAAGTTGGCACACAGAAAGTTCTCCTCAGGGGTGTCTGTACAAAATCCAGAGCCAGAGGGATGTGCACAGGTCCTTGGAGAGCAAGTCCTGCTGTCCATGCCTTCTCCATCTCTTCACCAGCCTGGATGCTGGCACAGGTCAGCCAGAATGCCACAGGAGCAGGCAGATGTGCTCATAATTAGGATGCATCGAATCAGTTAAAGCTGAAGACAAAGAAAATTAGAGAAAATGAAGAGGAAATGAAACGGCTTGTGCAGATGCAGGGGAAATATTTTTAGTCCTTCTAAGTCCATGGCGTCTGTTGTTTGGAAGAGTCCGCGCTGAACCCTCCCTTGGGAGGGAGGGACTTGCTTCCTTTCAAACGAGGTTGCCATCTCCCAGTGCTGCAATTAGTCATGTCCGCACAGCTTCTGTGGAGTACAACCAAAGCACTTAATTTTCATTAAAAAGATGACATTGGGAGCAGTTATGAAGGACAGGCACAGGAATTGGTAACCACGTTCCTGAGGACGGAACGGGACACGCAAGTGCATAAATTACTGGGCTCCTTTTCCACCTTCTGTCTTCTGCTTTTCTGCAAAGAGTCACTTGATTGTAGGTGCCTCTCTGATATCTCTTTGTAAATCCTATTCACATTTGCATTAGATAATTCGGTGTATCCATAAATTAGTGTTGAACAGCAGTTGTTTTTGYGGAAGCATTGCATAATCCCCGCCTCACAGGTGTTCACGGCCCATCCCAAGATCCCAGCAGAGGCAGGGGAGGCTGGTGAGTGTTGGCAGCAAGGACCTGTCCTTCTGCCATCGCCAAGGGCTCCCATCAATTTATGGCTGCCCCATCACACACTGGGCACTGCTCAAATCCAAAGAGGCAYTGGCTGCTCCACTTCATTTAACTCTGCATAAGGTGTGGGGCTCTGTGCACCTCACTCAGCATCGTGCTGGGGAAGGCATTGCCCTTGCTCCAGGAGCAATTYCCTGCACTGGAGGAAGCCAGGGATGCTTCCAGGGCCTGAACACCACACTCTGCATCCCGCTCCATCCCATCCTGCCGCTGTGCTCCAGCATGAGCCCTGTCCTTGAAACCAGGGCTGGATAAAACAGGGTCATTTTTATTTTTCTAGTTTCCCGTGTTCATGAAAGCAAAGATTCATGTGGCTGAGCCTGAAGACAAACTGCTTCAAAGAGCAATTTTAATTGAAATTATAATGATGAAAATTTCGCAGCCAAAATTGAAAAGCGCGTTACTGAATCCCTTCCYTCCTCCCGTGACACGTCCAGGCAAAGCAGCAACAAAAATAGGGGCCTTTTGTGACAGTGTCTGTATGACTCAGTTTCTTCAGTCCACAGATTATATTTATCTTTGTAAAAGACACTAAAGCACTACACTGTCCCTCTTCTYTGCAGCTCTCCTCATGTTCCTCCTCTCCTTGTGCTCCATGCGCAACGTGGGGGTCCTGCTGGTGCACAGAGAGCAGTTTAAAACAGTGAAATTTAAACAAGAAAATTAAGAAATTTAAGCAGGAAAATTAAGACATTTTAGAAGGAAAAAGGMAGAGGTGTCCTGGGATGTTTTCCCCAGGATGGGCTGGATGCCAGCAGGGCTGGGATGGAGCCCTGAGGCTCATCCCCGGCTGGACTGCTGCCGGCTCCCGGCAGAAGCACAGAGCCCCAGGGAGAAAAAAGCTCATCCTCTACCCAAACAGAAAGCGGCTGCTGGTTCCTCTCTCCTCGGCATTAATCTCTGTCCCTCCTGGGAAATTACGCCACGATAAATCTTTATTTCTCATGATGGCTTGCCAGCTTTAATAACGATTTTGCGGGGGATGGGAGATGCTGGCAAACCGGAGTGTGGGCTGGAGGATGCTCCGCTCCCCCAGCACACACCGATGGCTTGGGATTGATTTATCCTCCTTTCCCAAGCCCTGTTTGTCCAGCTGCCAGATAGGGCCAAGTGAGTAACTGTTTCCTCAGTAAATTCAGTCTCCTCTTAATCCTCAGGTACCCCTGCTTTCCTGGAACTTATTCAGTACTCACACAGAGCTGTATGGTGTGAAAATGTGGGTATTCAGACACTCCCCTTGAAAAGGCTGCCTGGTTACTCCATGTGCTGGAACRTAGGAATTGAGCAGTGCTGGGGAGTTGCTGTAATAGTGTCTGTATTACTCAATACAAACCATTTGTAGAACTGTGCTTAAGAACAATGGAATTTGTGCTAAGTTCCCRTGGCATCCAACTGGCGAATGTGAACAATTGAGTTTTCTGTTATTTGAGGAAATAACTGAATGGCCAAATCCAATTACTCCTGGAAACTCTGCYGTGATGCAGAGAGCAACCTGAACTGCGAGTGCTTCTTTCCAGCCAGAGTAGCTGCTGCTCCTGGGTAGTTTCAGGATGCTCACGAGCCTGCACTAGGCCATCCCRCTGCACTCCTGCTCCAAGGAGGGAGTTGAGAATACACACTAAATGCCCAGTGAAAATATGACCTACAGCTGAGGAAGATGAGAAGATGCTGCAGGGAGAGAGAAGAGCTGTTGGGTTTCACCCCAGGGGTTGTGACAGTCAGTGCATGAGGCTGCTGCWCGTAACCTTAGTGAGCAAGCCAGCATCAGGCCAGCAGGATCCCWCCTCCTGTCCCACCTGCTCAATGGGGTTTCTCAGGGAAATGTTGCCAAATAAACCCCAAAATGACAACACTGCTGCTCCTACATCCTCTCATATGGAGCGCATCACATGGGTCCTGAAAGGGATGAAGAAAGGKCAGGGCTGCACGGTCAGACTGAGCTGGGGCTCCTCTGCTCACCCAGCAGTCGGGGCAGCAGAACAGCTCCGGACGGTTGAGCACTGAATGTTTTCACAGGGAGTTACTATAGAAACTATCTCAACACCTTCTTCTGTGCAGCCTCGTTGCTGCTAATAAATAGCCTCATTATTTYGTAAAAAAGTGCTCGGGAAACCAGGAGCAGCACGGCTCAGGCCGAGACAGAATTAATGGTCGAAAATAGTGGGACCATTTTTCCCTGTGCCACAGAAAGCAGAGAGGCCGGGGCTCCATTAGGGAGAGTTATGGCTCATTTCTCYGCTTTTGCTGTATTTATGTTTTATGTATTCAAAAGTGATTTCAGCCACAATCCCAAATTACCAATTCCCACATTACATTAAACGGCTGTGAACAGGAATGGCTCCTGCCTATCAAAATAAACCAGCGAGTGCCATGCAGGGAGCCAGCTCCTTCCTGACGCTTGCAGGCAGCACTGCTTGCAGCAAAATGCTCCAGGGCCTGCTGAGGGGCTGCTGTCCCAGCTGRTACCAGGGTCCTCACCAGTGCCAAAGGCAGAGTATTCCTAATTTCCATCATTAATTTCTCCCTCTCTGCCCCAGCAGTCACAGCCATTTTCACTTCTCTGCCCAGTGCCTTAATCCAAGACATTTTTGCTTCCTTTCAAGCCCCAGTGCCCCTGAGCAGGAGAGGATTGTTAAAAGTATTAACAGGAATAACACAATAGCAGGAATAACACAGTAACAGGAATAACACATCCCTGTGGCAAGAAGCTAAAATACACATCTCTCTTGATGTATTCATTGGTCCTGTAGATAGTCTGTTAATGCCATTCCCAGCCAGAAACACGTTCCATTCAGGTAGGGCTGGGCTTCAGAACGTGTAGGGAGCACATGGGCTTGGAGGATCTGCACTGGGGTCTTGGATCTCTGTGGACATCAGCCCTCCTACTGCTGGGAACCCTCATCATCCCATGGCTCACACCCAGACCTCACTCAGCACAGTGGTTCCTTGCTGCTCCCATCAGTGCTGGAGACTCCCACAGCTTCCATGAATCCATAAAATCTTGTCTGACTTGTGTCCAAAATGAAGCTTCCCTGTGCCATCAGAAAAACTTCTGGATTTGGATACAGGCTTCATTGCAAATATCACTCTCATCCTCCAACCCATGTGCAGTTCTACTCACAGTCCTACTCACAGTCCTACTCGCAGTCCTACTCGCAGTCCTACTCGCAATCCTACGTGCAGTTCAGCAGTGGGTCACTCTGGTGAGTGAAAATGGAGAAATTTTAGCCAAAAGCTCCACCACCAGCACTCAGACCACAGTTTCCTGAGAGATCCCTGTCTGCCTCTTGCTGTGAGGAGACGACAGCTCTGACAGATGGGATGCAGTTTGCACCACCCTACCTGCAGYTGCCTGACTCTGGCTAAATTGACTACTACCATCCATGGATCTGAGAGGCAAATACTGCCCAGGAGAAGATGAGTTGGATATTTACCTTCAGGGAGGCTGGAAGCTGGCAGTGGCCACATCAAACCCTCAGTGTGGGCAGGCTGTGACCATCCCAGGCCATGACAATCCCAGGTTGTGACCGTCCCAGTCATTCCTGTGGGCAGGGGCAGCTTCCCCATCCACCCGCTTGCAAATCCTCTTGCAGCCASAGTTTCCTCTGCTTTGCCCAGGAAAAGCTGGACGTCGCTGTGATATTCCCATGCCACATCTCTCTGTGTTGGCATTTTTGTGAAGATCTGAAAGAAAACTAGAGCCGATCATGCTGGCTTGCCCCTGGCAGGAGCTGCTACAGACAAATAGGGAACACGGCTCTCCACRGCTCTTCTTGGGGATCACGCTAACGACTTGAGTGGCACAGGCCCAACATCTCGATGGGAGGCAGCCAGGCATCAGTGAAAATGATGGGGAATATAATGAATCATTTGTCTTCCCTGAGAAGGAAGAGTGGCGGTGGAAAACACAGACCCTTAACTCTTCCACAGCCGCCTGCCGCTGCTGTCAGCGTTCCCAGGGTCCCCAGTGGACTGGCAGGAGAGGAAAAAGGAGATGAAAGGGGACATCACCACGTTGGCGTGTCCCAGTTTCTAGGATGGATGTGGGCTTGCTCTCCAGAGCAGCCTGGCTGTCAGCAGTTGCTTATTTTGCTGTTAATGACACAGAACCACTTACRGAAAAGGGTTTCACTTCCTCGATAACGCTAATAAAGTGGATTTGGCTTCGTGCACTGCATCCTTTGACTGAGGGGCTGGAGACACCAGGGGTATTTGGAGAGGTGCTCCTCCAGCAGGCAGTGGTGTCAGAATCCAGACGTGTTGGGAGGCAGCTGAGCAGTCCAGGAGGGAGCCCAATCCCTGCCCCGGGACGCTTCAGACCATGATGCTGCTTCTCCCTGGAACGTCCCTGATGTGACAGGCTTCCTCACCCAGCTTCTTGGACAGGGAGAGATTCTTGGAGCCCAAGGAGCCACACCATCAGCCATGACCACAAACACATCCAGGTCTGATGAGGGGCACCTCAGACCAGTCCCAGARGGGACAGGACTGCTGTGGCTGCCCCACGGCTCCCTGAGGGTGCCAGGAATGCTGACAGCTGGGAATAAATTACAGTTGCCATCTAATCAACTCTTCTCATCGTTTCCAGTTGAGCAAATTAAAAATCTTCCAGCAGCACAGATGAACTGCGGCCCAACCTCGCGCCTGATAAATGTTCCTTTTGAACTCACGCACAATGGGGGAGCCGATTAAACTTTTAACTTTTTTAATCCTATAATTTATTTAAAATGCATTTGCTGAAAGAAAAGAACGCGGAAGATTTTTTTTTTTCTTTGTGATTTCTTAGGGGGAGCTGATGTAAGAGGCAGATAAYGCAGTGCAGCAAACTCGCCTCTGACGTTACCGCTCAAACTGAGTCCTGCAGCTCAGGCTGAAATTCCTGACTTTCAGTGAAATCTGGGATTCAGATGGGGCAGGAGTTTCCTGAAAAAGCCCAGCAGTTTAACCCCAATTGGAGCAGGCAGGACAAGAGGAGCTTCCCACCGACCAGCTCTGCTCCCAGTGCCATCACAGCCCACCAGCCCAGCACTCACTGTCCCAAAGGAGTTTTGCAGACAGGTCCCACTAACTGCCACACTTCCCAAGGGGAATTTGCATGGAACAGCACAGCACATACACACAGCCCAACAAGCTTCCAGGGATTATTGTTATTGCTGCAATTACCAAAGGAATTAGTAATGCTAAACCATCAAGAGGTTAACTGCACCAGAGGCTAACGAGCCATGTGACACATCAAAAYGCTGGAGGAGTTTTCTCAGTTCAGAGTCACACAATATTATGTATATATATAAATTATAATTACAGACATATATTATATAACCTGGGATACCCATCTCTGGAAGTGTTYAAGACCARGCTRGGTGGGAYTTGGAAAAAAMTGRTCTATTGGAAGGTGCCCCTGCCTGCATCAGGGATGAGGAACTGGATRATTTTTAAGGTCCCTCCCYACATAGAACATTATGGGRTTMCACGATTCCTTGCCTCCTTGGGAAGCAGTGCTCTGGTTTGCTTTTTTCCAGCCCTGTGCTGAGCTGGCAGGGTTGCTTTGACAGCCCAGCTCTGGCCAAAGCAGGGGCACATCTTCCCTCCAGAAACTCACCCTCTCCACATGGCTCCTGCCAGGGGCAGCAGCCTTAACCCAGCCTTTCAACAGCTTTCCTCTTTATCTGCTACTGACAACAAAGCTGCAATTGCAGCCCTGGGCAGAGCAGATAGGAGCTGTCCAGGCACCACGAGGAATAAAGGGCTTGGCATGATCCAAGACTTGTCCTGATGTACCCGTGACTCTGCTCCAACAGTGGTGGATGACAGAGGGTGATGCTCCTGGCCACTGACTCCCTAAGCCCAGCCCTCTCCTCAATGCTGACCTGCCAAAGCCATGGAAAACTCACATGACATCCTGTGGTCACACAGGATCCCTGCACATCCCATTATTTCCATCAGACACAGGCACAGGGGTTCCCTGTGCTCCCATTTGTGGGATGAGGAGCGGGCGTGCYGTGGATGCAGAGCAGTCACCTCCTCCTGCAAGCCTCAGTGCCATCTCAGAATCAATACCCTGCCAACAGTGATGACAATAAGTTTAATTCTTGATGAATGGCAGACATAAAACTGAGCTATTGTGTTGCTGAAAGAAATTGAATTAAGGGTGAGCAGAAGGGACACATCACTTGGCAGCGTGGTTGATATCGCTGCCTGCTTGGCCAGCTGCCACCAGCAGCCCTTTGGTTCCTGACACAGCTCCTGATGGTCCTGGCAGGTCCCTGGGTGCCCAGCACTCCCTTAAAACCAGCCCATTCCCATTCCATGGTTCAATTGTTGCTGCACAGAGAAGCAGGTCTCCAGCCCCCTCAACRTTCTCCTCGTCATCCCCTTCCCAGCATCCCTCCCAGCATTATCAGAATTAGGGCACATCCTGGCACTGGGTGGCCCCTTCACCCCATCCCCTGGACATGCAGCAAAGAGTTTGGTCTTCCCAAAGTTTTTTGGCTTGGGCACCCTTTCCCTTGGGATGGACACTTACTTGTGCCTGATTATTTTTCCCAGCGTGTCTGTGACAGACTCCAGGTTTCCTCTGCATGCACAAGAAGACTTTCTTCATTAGCTGTTAGACTCCAACTCCCGAAGAGCAAATTAGGGGACATGAATATGCAAATTAATGCTTCTAAACTGATAGCAGCATTGCTGCCTCCAAGGGGATCAAAGCTGGGGTGACATTTGGCTTCCAGCTCTTCGCATTCGGGAGCGGGGTTTGACACTTTCTTTAATTGTTTTTTACACTGGAGAGAGCTAAAAATAAACCTTCCACAAAGCTGTTCTCCTGCTCATTCTGTTGGGCTTGGGTTGGGGTTTTTTAAATTGTTTTTGCCCCATGTTGGCCAAGCTGGCAGGGCTGAGACTTTTCTAGTCATGCAGGGGCCATCCCAGTGATGCTCTGCCYGGTCCCCATGTGGGACCACAGCAGTGGCATGAGCACAACAGCCATGGTGAGATGCTATGGCACCAGGGACAGTTTGGGGACRTGCTGGATGGCAGAAACTGCATGGAGTCACAGATGGCTGAATTTGGGCTGCAACTCCCCCATAGAAGCCACTCCCCACCTTCAAAGGAGCTTTCCAACAACACCTGAGCCCATCAGCTTTCCATCTCTGCAGCCAACCATGAAGCCCCAGGAACATGTCTTGTGGCAGCACCCAGATGTTGCAGGCTGACAAAAGTGCTGGTGCCTGAGGGTTTGAGAGGCAGAGAGGGCTCCACACCAWCACATCCTGCATCCCCACAGGGCATCTCCATCCTGGGGCTCTGCCCAGGTAACTCATCAATAAGTATTTGAAATCAGGGGGAATAATAAGGAATTCCAACAAACTCCCTGCCAGAAGCAGCTGTTGCTCCATGTCCCCCTGCCCTGGGCTGTAAATGCCCTTGGCTGGCTCTCTCCCCACTCTCTGCCAGCTCAGCCCCTGCTTAGAAGTAATTAGGAGATAATTAACATTTGTAGCAAACAGCAGGAAACATCTGGGCCTGATAACGTATGAGGAGCCCTCGAGGGTGATTAATGGGGCTGGAGGAAGGAGAGTGGTGGTTGGTGTGTGAGAGCATCATGAGGTGGGGTTGGGACTGGATGGGATGGGGACATCTCTGGGGGATGCTCCAGGGATGGTGATGCCTCCTTCCATCCTCCTCTCAAGCAAAGGTGGGRAAGCAGCACTGTCTGACCAGGAAGTTTCTCAGTCAGGAGCTGATCACTCGGAAGCGACCTGGACTCAGAGGAAGAACAGAGGGCATTTGGTGGAGCTGTAATTTATTTTGTATGACTCCTACTTAATTAAGTACTTCATTTGCATAACCCTGTGCCGTAACTCACTTCTGTCATCATGAAATTCAGCCATGCACAAACAGCCTGCAAAAATAACACACATAATTCAAACTTATGTTTRTTGTTAGAATGAGTTTACATGATGCAATTAAACAGGCCTGACAGGCAGCTCAGAATCCCCTTCCCTTTCTCCTTCCTCTCCCGATCCCCTTTCCCTCCTTGTTCCCTTTTCCTTTCCTTTTCCCCTGCCTTATCCCCTTCCCTTTCTCTAAAGAGAGGAATAAACTTTGCATTGATTTCTGGAGAAATATTTGGGATGTTGCTGGGCTTCATTAGCTTCTCTCCAGCAATTCCCTTTCTGACCTTCCTGCTGCAGAGGTCTGCAGTGGAGAGGAAGCCTTGGGCTCCCTTGAGCCACTCACACATTATTTCCCTATAAATCAGCAAAAGGCCAAGCCGAGGGGTCCTCAAGGCCTCCCGTAACCTTATTAAACCTTTCCCTCACTTGTGCCCTGSCCTCTCCGGCCTTTCACCAGCAGTTTGTCTGTTGGATACTGAAGAATCCAAAAATACAGCTGTGCGCAGGCAGAGACGTATTTTTAGGGCCGCGCTGACCTTCCACATCTTGCTGCTGTCCTCCCCATGTGACAGCAGGAGAAATATCCCGGGTGACACTCGMTGGCCGTGCGCGACCGGCCCGCGAGCGAGCGGCTCCGCGCGCACGGGCTCGGCAGCCGGGAGGGCTGAGCGCCGTGGGACGCTCCGCAAACCCTGCTGACATTTCCCACTGTGACATTAATAAAGGTGGGCTGGGCTGGAGCAGGGCAGGGAGATCCCGAGGCGCTGGGGAGAAGCCAGAACATCCCTGAGGAGGGGGACTCCGAGGTCTGTCCGATCCTGCCCTGCTTGCTCCTGATTCACGCCCGYGCCAAAGCGATGCTCAGCGCCATGGCAGCAGCCCCCAGGCTGTCCCACCCACTGCCATGYGGGTGAGCAGCTCTGCTCTCCAGCCTGGCATTTCTGGGGCACCCCTGCCCACAGAGGTTTGAGCAGTGACTGCCAAAGGACACACGTGGACCAGACACAGGGAWCAGCATCCTCACAGGTAGAGGCTTTTTGGCAGTAGTGGAAAGTTTCCGAGTGTTTGCAAAGTTCTGACTTGTTAAGCACAAACAGGTTGGGTTTGCTGGTCCCTCTGCCTGGGTGGGTGCTGCAGCACTGCTGAGCCTGAAGATTGGCAGGATTTCCAGGCAGCCAAATGCCAGATGCTGGTGGCTCCAGGACAGTTTCCCTCAGCTATACACACCACAGAGAATTCCTTTGGCCATGATCCAAGAGGCTCTGGGAAGCAGCAGAATCCATCCCCTCCGGTGAGCATCCCCTGGGATTCCCCAGGGCCACAGAGCTGGGGTTGCTGCTGTCCCAAAAGCACCTGTGAGCAATTTTAGCAAAGAGCAACAAACCTCCCCATGCCCCCTTTGGCTGCCAGACCCACGTGGCCAGGAACWGAGAGAACAATTCCAAGCGTCTGTAAATACTTAGGAAGGCAAATGCATTAACCTTATCCTGATCCCAGAGTGTAATTACATACAGCCTGCCTCCCAGGTAAATTAGTACATTAATAATAATTTTGTTCCATAATTACTGTCATTCCTTAGATCTCGCAGCTATTTGCCCACTCACACGTGCAAGGGCATTCCCACCACCACTTCCACTGCTGGAGCAGCCTTGGCCAAACAGCTCCAGGCAGTGCTTGGGAAATCTGTGTGCAGACTCATAGTTTAGACAAAGATGCTACAAACAAACCARCCTGATCCTCGTCCAGCTGTGGAGCTGATTCCCACCAGAGGAGAAAAGTTTCTGCTGGTCATGCTCCTTGGGGAGTCAGGTGGGATCAGCTCCAGCATGGGAGGAAAACTTACACTGGGAATCTGTTCCTGGCATGCCTGGGATGCTTTGCTGTGGAATGGGGCACTGGGACAGGGTCACAAGCACACCGGGACTGAAGCCACCAGGTCTGCCAGTGGCTGCACACAGCAAAGGCAGTTGCAGAACTGCTGGATGCTCAGAGACTCCCAGGCCCCACAAGGGCAGTCCCCGGGAGGAGCCTCTCCATCCTCTCCATCGGCTCAAGAGAAGGAAGGAAGGGAGCATCCACTCAGATCTCCATGGAAACCAGGGAGAGGTGGGGAAGACTTTAATTTGAAGTGCTGATTTGGCAGAGGCCCTGGGAGCCATAGGCAGGAGATGAGCTGCATTAAGGAGCAGCAGGGGGGGCCTGTGGCTCTGCAAATGGGTGCCAAAAGGGTATCTGATACCATTAGGCTTGAAAAAAGTTGCTGTGAAAGGCAGGGAATCAAATGGGACCAGTGTAGCAGCAAATGATTTATTTAATTCATTTAGTCCCTTTTCTGTGCACAAATTATCCATAGACTTTTTCTTTTTTTTTTTTTTCCTGAATTTGCTTATTAATTTGCAGCAAGGGGGCAGATGGCTAATGCAGGCAGAGCTCAGAGCATCCTGCTGCCTGCACCCTGGGTGAAGGCAAACCCTGACACCATCCCCACACCACAGGGACTGCAGCCACCAGCACCTCCTGCTCCCAGCTCCCTCCACACAAACTTTGGAGATAAACAGAAGGCTGCAGCCTCCAAGGCTTCGCTTCCAGGACTTTAAATTTACTGTAATTACTGAAGGATGTTTCCCCTGAGATAAGATCTGCGTGGCATTTGCGCAGCCAAACCTCCTGCTCACACCCTCCAAACAGATCCACAGCCACAAACAGCCAGGTCCTGCAGCAGGAGACAAAGCCAGCATCTCAGGGGAGCCATGGGGCAGCTCCCTCCAACTTCCCAGGGATGAGTGCAGCATTTGGCAAGCCACAGGAAAGCAGGACGAGAGCCTGATGCTAATCTGGGCTGGGAGCTGAGGAGCAGCTGCCAGTGCCCCTAAAATCAACTATCTAAACATGAATTTGGGGTGCAGTCTGATGTAGCCTCATGCTGATGAGCCAAGTGATTTGCTTTTGCYCCCACAAACCTGTTCTCAGCACCCAGAAGAATCCCCTGCAGCATCAGCCTTGCAAGAGGGGCTTTCGTTGCCGACAGCACCCACACGTTTATTTAAAAACCTTAATAGTATTTGGAAATTACAGGCAAATGTTCCATRTTGACCTTCACTAAGGTGGCTGCGGTTTCCCACCTCCGTACAGTAAATCAGTGGGTAAATGAACACAGAGACTCAATTCATCATCAAATGTCAAGCCTGAGACAGAAAGACGGGAAATGATTTAAAAGCAACCGGCAGTTTAGAACTGCTGCAAATTTCTCATTATAGAGCTGCGAATTGTTATGAAAAACTAATCTGTGTTTTAAGCTTTGGTCTGCCCAGAGCTACCAAGGCCCCTCTCCTCATCCCTCCCTTCAGTTAGGGTGAGTTCCACCTGACACCTCCAAAAGCCTCYGAGCATCACCCCCTTGGATGCCCCACTCTCCATCAGACCCTGCAGGAGCTGAGTTCCATAGGGTGCATTTTGAGGTGTGTTTTGTRAGCATCATCCCCAGCTGAGCATCTTTCCCTGGGGGTTTTTCTCCCCCAGGCCAGCTCCTTCAATGTCAATGTCACCATAGCACCCATCACCCTCCTCTCTGCAGGACCAACCAGGRAGTGAGAATGTGCTTTGCAAAATCCTCCACATCCCATCCATTGCAGCTGAACAGGAGCACAGCCACTGCAGCTCAGAGCCTCCTCATAGCTCCTGCCAGACTCCTTTCTCCAGAGACACTAATAAAATGCATTTCCTCCAGCCAGTGTCTCACTTAGGGAACCTTCGCCTGGGTGTGATTGAGTGCACTTAATACAGTCGCTCTCACTGTAGAAAGGATTCTGAGCCTCCTATTTGACAGCCTTGATCTTAAAGAAATCCATTAAGAGCAGCTTTATCTCTGGGTTTTGTAACCATTAAATCAGGTTTTATCAAGTCGGTGACGCGCTTTCAGAAGACAAGAGGGAGAAACAGGGAATAAACCTCCCAAACTCCCACGCTGGGGCTGCTGGGCTGGATTTGGGTGACATGGAAATCACCAAGAAAGGGTTTGTCTCAGTGGAAAGCCTCCCAGGGTGATGCTGCCTCACCAGCAGGTTGCAGGAGCCTTTGCTGGATGCTGCCGTGCTGCTTCCATGCGCCTCAATCAGCTTTCGGTTTGGCAGAGGCGCTAAATACTCATTTCAGCTAATAAAGATGCCCGGTAATGTCATATTACGGGGCTGGCGAGCTCCCAGCAAATATTATGGTGAGGCTTTGTTTAATTAGAGGGTTCTCAGGCAGTCGCAATTTCCTCCTCATAATGGGGAAAACAAGCTGGGTTTAAAAGTTTGGGCTGGCGGCAAAACCTGCTGAGGCTTGGGCATCCTGAGAGCTGGTTTCCCAAGGGCCCTCAGCTGCTGCAGGAGCTTCATCCCCAATTCCAATGTTGGTTTTTCTTTTTTTTTTACCTTATTTTCTCATTACTAGTTGCAGATTTTTAGTTGCCCCACCCTGGCCTGGGTGCTGGGGCCAGGTCTCCCTGCTGTCCTTACTCCTCTGCTGCCATTCCTGCAATGCCTTTGCCAAGGCAGCGACACTCCAGTCCCCAAAAGGTCTCATCTGCATCTGCTCCAAGAGGGACAACACCCCCAAGAATTACTCAATCCATGGAAAGAACTTTTCAATCCCTCCCCTCCCTGCGCACCTCGGTGATGAGACACAAACCAAGGTTTTTAGGGCAAATTAATTTTGTCATTACTGGAATCCAGTTTTCCCTCCTGACATGCATGCAAATGGGAAGAGCACACCAAGCTGTATGCCAGGCACGGGTGCTCGAGTTCATTGTTATTAGCAGGGATGACTTCATTAAATAGTGGGAACCCAAGAAGCTGCCCCCACTTGAGTTTGAGAGGCAGCAGCAGCAGCAGCAATTCCAAGGGCCATGGCCACAATGCCAAGCAGCTAGGTCACAAAGCATTTGCATTTCCTACGGGGAAAGTTTTATCAGCTTTTCTTAATGACAGCTCTGTAGATTTTGGGCCACAGACATGTGCTGCAGGGGAGCAGGCAGCACCATTCAAGCACCAGCTCAGCTCGAGTCCCTGYGCTGGCATCCCCTGAATGCTGGCACATCATTCACCACTGGAGCTGCCTGTGCTGCAGGTACAGCACSAGCTCATTCATAAGCCTCAAGAAATATCGTTGTGTGAAAATGTAATAAAAATTATTCAGCTAATCTACTTTAATAACCCAACTTCGGGGCCTCTCTGTGCTGCAGACAGTATAATCATTTCTAAAATATGAGCTGTCATTTCCCATCAGTGCGAGGGAGGCAGAGGAACTCRGCACCCGACTTTATCGGGGCCACTAATTCACCAGCCTCGGGCCTGTGGAGAGTGAGGCAGCATTCCCAGAGCTGGTGGGCTGCCCTACCCTCCCAGTCCCATTTATGGTGCCTGCCCTGACCCCCAGGATGCTGCTCCAGGGGATGGGAGTGATGCAGGGAACCTCCAGGACTCATCTCCACAGGACAGGGATGCTGAGGATTTCCATCTTCTCAGGAAGAAAATGCTGCCACACTCTGACAGTTGTGYACAGCAATTTTTATGCATCAAGGATGAGTAAAAAGTATCAAAAACACCCGTAAAACTGCCTTAGCGTGTACAAAACTCACCGCTGAATATAAAATATTTTAAAAATATTCCGCAGAATCAAATCTGCAAACTTTTTAAGTTAAAAAAAGATTAAAAGTGCCTAAAATATCATCATGCCTAACAAAAATACAGATCCTGCAGTCACAAAGTGCCGTAACAAACACATCCACTCGTCTCAATTTGTGCAGATGGAGCCGTGTGRCACCACCAGCACTCATGGCAATGCCCAGGGGTCCCACTGACAGAGACACCCCCCAGCCTGGCAAGGTGACAGCCATGGCATGGGGGTCATGAGCACCCTCAGACAGACACAGCCACCTCCGAGGTGGTGGGGGCTGGCACAGGAACCTGCAGCTTTGCAGTGACAGGCAGGCAGCCTCACTGGTACAGGACCTTCACACAGAAGGTCTCCTCGTTCTTGTCCTCGTGGTCATTGATGTGGATCAGGATCTCCTCCTCCCCCAGAGTCTGGCTCGGGGCGAAGCGCAGGCCRATGGTGTACACCTCCCCTCCAGCCACCTGCAGGACAGAGGGCTGGAGGAGGCAGCAGGACCTGGCCAAGCCCCTTCATGTGCCCACCTTCACCCAGCCAGCGTGGTCCTCATGGCCAGCACCCACCCAGCATCACCTGGTCTGGCTAGATGAGGGGCCTGACAAAGGGGGAGTGCTGGCAGCAGGACGTACCTCGAAGGAGTCCTCCCTGAACTGCAGCAGGTCAGGGCGGTTGGTGCACAGGAAGTAGAGCCGGGGCGAGGGGTAGGGGTTGGTGTAGGTGA
Source organism: Cardinalis cardinalis (assembly GCA_014549065.1). NCBI lineage: Eukaryota > Metazoa > Chordata > Aves > Passeriformes > Cardinalidae > Cardinalis > Cardinalis cardinalis. Next base: position 465,875 of record JACDOX010000236.1, read on the forward strand.
TGCGTTTGTTGCAGCCTTTCCCACCTCCCGCAGGCAGAGAGATCTCAAAGGCCTGTGGGGCAAGCAGGGACACAGATGGCAGGGTGAGCAGCAACAGCAACAACGGGCACGCCCCAAAACCCAGCACAGAGAATTGCCTCCCAAACACTGCCCTCCCCTGCCACACCTCACATCTGCTCTGCCAGSCAATGGAAAGAACCCACTTTTGACCAAAAGAAGCAACAATTAATTACAAGTGCAAAGGACAAAGGGCTGGGAGAGCAGCAGAGACTAGCCAGCTCCTTCTCATTCCCTGGAAGAGCTGTGGTACTCAGATAACTAGATGAACTTGATGACCCTGAACAGCCCCTTCCAGCCCCAACTACTCTGATTCTCTTAACACCTCATAGCACAAGCAGCATGTGGCAGGACAATGGGACATTGGTGTAAATGCCAATCTGAACCTTTCCCASTACCAAGAGGTTCAGGAAAACATTTTTAGAAGGAACACATTAGCCAGGAAATCTAATTTTCTGTCTTTGAGGCAAGGCCTCTGCCAGCACAGCGCTAATCGAAAGCAGCATGCTGCAGCTCTAATTTCACAACTGGGAATACTTCCGAGCTGCCGCTCCTCAGCGTGGGGCTGCCTCCAAAACAGCCTAAAAGACATTCTACCAGGGGCTTCAGTGAGATTATTCAAGTACCCCAAGGGCTAAATGTGTGTTTATGATGGCAAGCACCAAAAAAAAAACACAGATGGAAAGAGAGGAAGAAGCAGGAGACAGCCCCAGGTTACGGGCTGAACTGAGACCACTGATCCAGTGCCATCACTACGTTTTGCAGCCGTACCTTGGAGATGAGRGGCTGCCTGCAGGACAGGCAGAGCAGCCAGGAGGACACCAGCTGGTGGGACTCCACATCCACCAGGTTGAGGTAGATGAACTTGCTGCCAGCCCGCCGTGGCCTCACACCAATGTACAGGTCCTGAATGCCATTGGCAGGGAGGAGGAAGGCACCGTTCGGATCCACCTGTGGAACAACACCTGGAGGTACAGCCACCCACCACGGCTGATCACAGCCCTGAAAAGTCCAGCTTGGAGCATCAATTAGACCCAATTGCTCTTAAAAACCTGTACCCCTGTTCCATCACTATTGAACGCCATACCTCCCAGCCCCAGGAATACTCTGGGTCTAATTCATGTCAGGAAGGACAAGAGCCACTCRGGAACACCCAGCCCAAGGGTTGCACCACACAGGCTTTGCCTGAGGAGCCTTTGCCTTTCCTTTACAGGACAGCAATGGAGTTTTTCTGCCATTTATTATTCACATTTCCAATTACGGACGAACGAATTTCTAAAGAAATTGAGAGTCTTCAGACAGTCTCATTAACGCAGATAATTTGCCCTCCGGGGTTTCGCGCCAATGATCCTACACATGACAACTCTAATCAAAAGATAATTATCACAAACGCTTTACGGCTCTCAGTCGTTCACAGCTCCATGTGGGCTGCCTTTTGCTTTCTGGAGGGGGTTTCTCTGGGCTGACCCAGGCCAGCCAGCCCCCAGCCCATCACACGGGGGTTACCTCCAGCTCCTGGGGGTGGGAGGCGAAGGCGCRCACCCTCCGCGGGGCCGCGGTGCCGCGCAGCAGCAGGGAGAGGCGCGTCAGCTGCCCGGCCGTGCAGGCGACGTCCAGGCGCTGGAGCGAGTGCAGGTAGAACTGCCAGATCTGCACAGGYGCTGCCAGCCAGGCGTCCCTGTGCACGGACAGACGGACAGGGCTCGTCACACACCGTGGGAGTCAATGTTCCCCACCCTTCTGGGGTCCTGCTACTTACGTATAAATAGCAACAAAGAATTTTTTGATCTGCGGGCTTGGTCCTCCGGCTACTTTGAGAAAGATGTCCTGTGGTTCGCCAGGCCCCTGCATAGACAACAGAGCACTGTCCCAGCAGTTGACCAGCTAATGAGGACCCCAGGGGTGTCTTCCCATTAATGGGGGAGCTACCACCAACTCCCTTACGAAAGCAGATGCTTTCGGTACCTCGTTAAACTACGTTATTAAGTTATTATACAGCTTGGCTGAGCTCTCCCAGTATTTTTAATTACAAAAGAGGATTCAAATGACTATCACATTMCAGGTCTGTATCTGTAATCAAATTTTGGCAAATTTTCCACAAGTTTTCTAACAAGCCCTAATCCAATTACCATACTAACGCTTTTCCGCAACAGCAATTAGCAACTATCCCTCGTTACCATTTGCATGGACATGCCCAAGTTTATTTTTCCCTTCCACCTCTTCCTGCTGTGGAGCCAGTCCAGGAGAGCCTCCTGCTTCAGGAGGGAGTGGGATGGTGCAGGGCTGGGCATGGAGCTGCCCCTCTACTCTAGCATCCTTCAGCAGGGACAGGCTTTGCTGAGCACCCCAAGGACACACCGTCCCCCCACYCGCTGCAAAGGGCTGTGGATACCCCGAGCAGCAGAAAACCCAACAAAAGGCTGCTTTTCCCCAGCATCTGAATCATCTGGTACTTGCTCAAAAGAACAAGCAAGTACAGGCTGCTGCATGATGCGATAAGGGGCAATGCTCAGCCTCCCCCGCCAAAACAACACAGCTCCTTTTAATTGGGAATAAAAAGCAATTCCAGCTTCGTTGCTGCCACTGTGTCACTGCCACGTGCTGGTACACAGGGATGCTCTGTGGTTGCACCCACATCAGCAGCTCTCTGCCAACCCAAACAATCTGCAGGAGAAGGACACGAGGAACAGCGATGCCCAAGTGTAGCATACCAAGGATTTGGTTTCACAAATGATGTCAGGGTCGCTGCAGCGAACGAACATCTCAGGCTGCCCTCCTGGCATCCCCACTGGCATGCCTGTGGACAAGGGACCAAGAAAATCACCTTCAGCTTCTCCTCTACCTGTGCCTCTCCCCTGTGCCCCACACAGCTGCACACAGAACCCCTCAAGCTTGACTACCAGCAAACCATGTGTGTGCAGGTGTAGGGAATTCAGGCTGAAGTTAACCGAGAAAGATGGMGAGCAAGTGAGGAGCCCAGGGCTGGGAAGGTGTGAGGAAGCAGCAATGTGCTCTCTGGATGCTGCTGTGCCTCCAGAAAGGCTCCATGAACTATGGATGATGACTAACAGGRAAGAGCCAAGCCCTGCCAGGCACACCAGACTCACCAGGGAGGGTGTGCCAGGGAGGCAGCCGAATGGTTTTCTTCAGGAAGGTGAGCTCTGGATGGTAGAAGCGAAAGGTCTGGTCCACCACATGGGGCTGGGGCTCCACCTTCACCCGCAGGAGTGCAATGGGCTTCCCTCTGCTCACCTGGAAGGAGACCTGTCCCGGGGACCAGCAGGAGAGGGCTGGGGTTTTCCAGTGATTCTGCTCCTCCCATGCAGCCCCTCAAGCAGTGTTTCACCTGGCTTCCTAACCTGGATGAGCTTTGTCTGCTTGGCCCCACTCTTCCCAAAGGAGTGAGCTTTGTCATTGGCACCAGTGCCCAGCCCAGCTGGCCCCTGGGGGGTGAAAGAGTGAGTTCCTTCAGGGTGGGTGCAGCATCACTGTGGCTGCTGCTGCTGCTCCCCATGGCTGTTCCAGCCTGCTCTGCAATGGTAACCACAGCCAAGGGGAACACTTTGTAACAGGAACAGCTCAAAACAGCTCAGAACAGCCTACCTGTGCTGCAACCACAGCAGGGTCTGCAGAGAAGGTCTGGTATTTGAAGGGGATGTGGACAGTCTCACTGGGRCGCAGGTAGACCTGAGGCTTGAGGTCCTCACGGAGGTGGAACATATCCTCTTCCACTGGTGTAACACTCTTGGTCAGCTCCTTGAAGTGGCGCCACTCYCTCGGGTCCAGGATGACACTGGGGCAGCAAGCAGCAGAGGGGCTGGTGAGGACTGGCAGGGAGCTGGCACCACCCTGGCATCTCTCCACACACACAGGAGAGCCCCCACCTGAGCTCAGGGTGGTCAACCTCGATGGTCACAGTGTGCTGGACGCTGTAGGGGTTCTTCAGGGCGAACTCRAAGAACTCAGCTGTCCCCAGCACAGCGTGGACAGTGCGGGTGGCTGTGATGGCCTGGCTGAGCATCTGGTAGATGCTCTCTCCCTTGATGTGATCCCGGTAGGAGTCGATGACCTGCAGGTCCCAGGCACGCTGCTTTGGCCAGCCCTGCCCAGAGGGAAGGAACCATAAGCACAGAGACACCACAGGGGTCTGGCCCCACGCCCTGCTGCCACCAGCACCCTTGTGCAGCCACACCAGTGCCACATGGGTGGACGTGGCCTCACTGAGGGTGACCACAGGGCCAGGCTCACTTCTGGCCGGCGACTGCGCAGCGCAGCCTCCAGCTCATTGTCCACATCCACCAGCCTCCGTGCCCACGCYGTCCTCCTGCCTGTGGGGAGAGACCACCATGGCACCAAGGAAGGACCCCCCCACATACTGCAGCCCCCAAGAGCCCTGCAATACTGCAGGGCTGGAAAGGGGAGSACCAGAGGGGCAGCTGACCCACAGCTGGCACTGCAGCAGCAGAGACCCTGCCCACCTCAACCCMCAGGGAAACAGGCCAGGCCCCAGCAGGACTCACCACCAGGAGTGTTCAGCGAGTACTCCCTGCCACCTGGGGTGGTGACAGTGCTGTCTGGTGCAGTGACAATGCAGGAATGGGATGGCAGCTGCCCTGGGATCTCCTCACACGGGTGACCTGCACAAGCAGAGACAGGAGTGAGTGGAAACCATCCATTTTCATTGTTATAAAATCTACTGCCAATTTTTACCTCCCTGCAGCTCTGTTCAGCCAATTTRCAGAAGCAGGAGAGAATATCTGGAAACCAATGATGCCCTAAGAGCCCCACAGGCTCCCCGGAGCCTGTTCTGTCACAGAGTCACCTGCCCAGGGATGGAGCAGCACACACCATTCTGAGCCCCTCACCAGCTCTTGCTCTCATTTCTGAGTTCCTCTGCCTCCCCCTCCATGGCCACATGCTGCTGCATCTCCCCACTCCCACAAAGGCTGTGCCAAGTGGAGACACACAAAGCTCTAAACCCACCAGGTATTTGCCCAGCCTACACACCCCATCCCCATCCTTCAGGAAAGGGTACCAAGCTTTGCCATCCTGTTTCTAACAGTATTTTCTTTTTTTTTTTTAAAGAGAATGGGAAAAACACCAATCAAAGGTGGCTGCTGTCCTGGCACAGCAGCTCTTTGTCAGGGTGCAAGTTAAACCACTCCCTGGGTTGTGGATCTCAGATTCTCCTTCCCAGGAGCTTATCGGCCCTTTGCAGGCAAAGTATGGAAATGACGATTTAAGATATCTTATATGGAGCTAATCTCTCCTCTGAAGATAAGATTTTAAAACCTGGAGTCACTGCACATTTATAGGACAGAATTAAATACATAAAATAAAAGCAGCCAGCAGGTTCTGGGAAGGATGATGTCCCTGGGTCTCACTCGGGTACAGCCCCGCACATGCTGTGTGCCCCACCCCAGCCTCTGAGGGCCTCATGAGCAGGGGGTTCTCACCAATATTGGCCAGGCAGAGGTGGAGGTGGCCCCTCACAGCCACACGGACCCCGAGGGGCCGCAGGGCACCGTGCCTCAGAGCCTCCCGGCCCATCACCGTCCCGTCCGGCTCGTACTCGGTCGTGGCCACCTCCAGCTCGTGGTAGGTCCTGACAGCCAGCTGGCCCTGGCGCAGCAGGGGCTGGGCACAAGRCAAGGACAGACAAAGTGCAATGAGTCACTGAGGAGCCTGGTCCAGAGGGGTCAAAGGGGTCTGGGTGTCGCCCTGTTCTTCTAAAGTTCTTCTAAAGTTCTTCTAAGCCTTCTGATGTTTCGTTTTTGTAACGGAGTTTCCCCCAGCAAATAATGATTGCTTTGCATTCCTTTCTGGAGGAGGAGAGAACTGATGGACTGTTGGTTTGACCAGTGTGGTTGGAGAGGYGGCARTTTCATCCTCCAAYCCATGGTCATTTTTGGAATTCTATAAATACCGAGGTCCAGAAATGAACGTGCCTTTTTTGCCTTGGATATCTCAGTGTGTGAGTGTCATTCAYTTTGTGCTGTATTGCAACACCTGGGTATGAATGGCACTGGATGTCCTGGCTCTGCAGGGCTTAGTGCTAGAATACTGCCAGAGTTACAGGGAAGGGCAAAGCAAGTTAATGCTTTGTCATCACTTTGGAGGAAAAGATAACAAATCCTCTGATTAGGGGTTTGTCAAGCTGACACCAGATTGGTTACACAGAGGGGCTGACAGCGTCTCCATTACTGAAGTCACAAGGACGATGCAACAGCATCTCAACACAGGACCAAAGGGAGAGCTGGGCTCTTCCCTAGCACTCCATACAGGCAGGGGACCCTTCAGCATTACCAGCCACAGGTAGAGACCTTCAATCTAACCAATACCTCCAGTTTAATGGCAGCAGACCCAAAGTGGAGCAGGGAGTCTCCATCCCAGACATCAATCTGGAGGCTGTGCTCAGCCAGGTACCGCAGGAACCAGCGCTGCTCCCCGGGYCTCAGGAAAGCTGGATCCACCATGTACTTCAGCTGCAAGCCTGGTGGTCCTGCAAGACACCACACCATCACAGACATGGCACTTGGCTTGGTGGGGAGCCTCAGTGTGCACCTCACACAACTGACACTGTGTACTCCTTCAAACACTCAATGTTTAGAATGTTTTTCATGATGTGCAAACCAGCAGAGGTTTGCTATTAACACCAGCCCATCCCTAGGGCCAGAGGCAAGCCCTCATCCACACAACAGAAGAGAAGCACACAGATGCTAAAACCAGAGCTTACTGGTTAGGGTTCCATCCTCGTTGACACGGACAAGGAGCTGAGCTGGCACAGCCAGCCCGGTGGCCAGCCCCCCATCCATGCTGACCAGCTGCAGCCGGGGCGTGGTGACCGGTGGGAAACGGTAGAACTGGAAGGTGAGGAAGACAGTCCTTGGCCAGAGCCCCTCCACGCCACCCTGGGCATCTCTTGAGGAGAGAAAGGGGTCTGGGTTACTTGTGGCACGGCACTGCCACTCTAGCATGAGCTACTCGTGCATTTGGCACATGCCAAGAGGCAGAAGAACAAGAGAAGATTGGCAGCACCACAAGTATTTGGACTTTTCTGAAGACAGCGGCCATACGGTTTGCCTTAACTTCCCAAAAAGCTTTGTAATTCCAGCTGTCTCCTGCCATATGCTGTGATGGAGGCGCCCAGCAAAGACAACGTGCTACCTTCCCACAGCACGCTGCCAGCCATGGAAAAAACAGAAGTGGGGCCTTATCCAGCCAAAGCCACCCCTTGGGTGCCAATTTTCCCAACTCCATTTGCATTTCTGGAGAAGCCCTGCATTAATGAGCTCTGACATCACATTGTGGCTTATGGACCCAATTTTAAAAAGCTGGATCATGACTTAAAAGTGCCCAGGGAGGACAAAAGCAGGTGCTAAAAGAAGAGACATCTCCTGCCCAAGCAGGGAAGAGGGTTAGGGGAATTTGGAAAGGACTCTGTCCAGGAGGCCTTTGGGATCTGCCCACACAAGACCAYGAGCTGCCATCCCACCTGCCAAAAGCCAGGAACTGCAGGACTATTTCRTTGCCTTGCAGAGGGTCAGCTTCCTCCAGCCGCAGGTTGAAGCTGCCCAGCTCCACTGGCTCTGAGATTTCCACTGGCTCCTGGTTGCAGTCCAGGATGTCTGGAAAGCCAGCAGCGTGCAGGCGTGCCAGCGCGGCACGAGACAGGGACACGTGGGAGCTGATGGAGAAATAGGGGTGAGCTCCACAAAGGGGGCCACRGGGACCCTGGCAGGCCAGGTGATGGGGCCACAGGAGCCTGGGGAGGGGCAGTTGAGCATCACCTGCACGCCTGCAGCCCCACAGCAGCCATGGGCAGCTGCAGCGGGGTGAAGGGCAGCGCCTGCAGCTGGTCACTGGCACAGGGCTCTGTGTCTGGTGAGCCCAGGTCGGCCTCCAGGTGGGTGATGCCCCCATCCTGCTGCAGAGTCTGGCCTGTGCTCCGTGGTGAGGCCACGAGCTGGGACACCGACAGCTGGTGAGAGAGCAGCAAGCGTGAGCAGCCACAGCCCCAAGGCAGCCCCCTGAGGCAGCCTCTGAGGCAAGCTGAGCCAGCAGCCCCTCTGTGCTAGAGGAGCTCAGCCACCACGTGCCCCAGAGTTGTCATTCCACCAAGAACTGTTACAACTTGGCCACACAAGGGTTTGCACCTCCGCTGTCATTTCCCTGCTGCTCGCTCCCTGGCAAGAGGAGGGATGAGCACATGCAGACTGCTTAATGCAGCCTTATGAGGCATTTCATTTCATCAAAAATATTTGCGTGCATTGATTCCTGCATCAAGATATAAAACAGCATAAAGAGGGCTCTCAGTATTCACAGCTCTCCTTAAATCTTGGGAGCTCTGCACGAACAAGCCGTGTGTCTCTGTCAGCACACACCGGGGACAGCAGCACCCAGCAAATCTGGGCTGTCAAAAACCAGAGCTGCCCTCACTCCTGCGGTATGAAAAGAGCACAGGGAATCTCTCCCAGCACATCACAGGCAGGAGCTGCTTTGCTGCCTGGAGGAGGTGGAGCTGAGGACACTTGGTGCCTCTTGGCTGCAGCAGACAGGAAAACAGGCAAGGGATGGGTCCAGAAGCACATCCCACATGTGGGCCATCCTCTGGGGAATGCTGCTGCCCACCACCCGCACCCACTGGTGCATGTGGCACTTACCCCTGGTCCCCGTGGGGAGACTGGCGCTCGCCGTGGGGCTGGCACTCCTGTGGAGARGGACAGGAGAGATGCTGCAGAGAAGCCAAAACCCCCATGCCCCATAACTGCAGCTGCACCCACTGCCACCAAACTGCCCTGTCCTCCCACCAGCCCTTTCCAATTTCAGGCAGCACAGTGAAGCAGTTTCCCATCACCCAAACACTTCTTTTGACTTATTTCCCAATAAGAACAGCTGCTTGGGGGTTAACACAGCACATCTCCAGATCCATCCGTTATTTTGCCGTGAATCAGGCTAACTGTGCCACAAACAACAGCTCCCCCATCCCCTGACAGCGCCGCGGTGCCTCACGGCCACGCGGTGCTGCCTAAGTGGGATGCTTAATGAGACGTGAAAGTTTTAGGATACTTAAGGTTTTCATCGTTTCTCTGTTATTTTTTGTCACTCCCTTCAACTGCTGGAGCATTTGTGCCCTGAAACRGTGGCAGCTTTATCGTGTTTATATTCGGCTGCTCTCTGGAGCCAGCACAGCTGAGCTCACTGAGCCGTGGAGCCGCGGGTCCTTCGCAGCAGAGCAGGGGCACAGATGTTCCATCTCTGCAWCCACGTGATGCTTAGACCTTAATTTGCTTCCCCCCACCACATATATCCCAGCTATTCCATGCTGGCTGCTGTGTAAAGGAAACCACCCCGCTTCTCTCATGCCTAAAATATTGTTTCCTTCCAGTCAGGATGGCTTTGGCTGGCGTTGAGAAGAGGATGGACAGATACAGCAGCAACACCGCCATCTGAGCTGACAGACAAGCTCTTGGCCTCCCCTGGGCCAGGCAGCAGCACGTTTCTCAACAGAGGTCTACAAAAACTTAACCCAATAGTCTCTTCAGCACCTTGGGGCACAGGCRAGGGAGGCACAGCTCTGGGACCACTGCTGCTCTTGCAAGCCCTCCCTGGTGCCATAAGCCCCCTGGAGCTGGGAAATGCCAGAGAGTTTGTCCCTGAAAATCACCTTGATGGGGATCTTCCCTCACCAGGGACACAGCCCAGCACACTCCCCCAAGCTGGAGCACTCCATACCACCACCAGGTTGGAAGCTCAGTGTCAGCACTTGCTTCCCTCTCCCCTCACCACACCACAACTCCATCAGCATCCCAGCCACCTACAGCTGAAAGGCACCAGGAAAAACTTTCCAAGCAGCACCAGGAAGGTAYCAGTCATGATGCAGCCTGTGCTGCAGGGAGATGAACCCCACATACCCTGACATCACGAGACCCCTTCATCTGCCATTAAAGCTTTCCTCACCAAAGCCCCTCCCARCAGCAATCCTGGCTCCTCACCAGCAGAAATACAGGATTTGTCACAGCAAAGCCAAGGTGCCACTGCCATCTTGTGGTTCCACAGCACTGGAACCAGCATGGAACAGCAACCCACCGTAATGGGCATTGCCTGGCCCGTGGGCTGACACTTAAATGGCTCATCAGAGAGCTGGGGAGATGTGACACACACTGAAACACTGCCTGGTGCCTGAAGCATCACCCCGAGACACAGCTGGGACCCCAGCAGGAGCAGCACTGCAAAGAAAGGGGAGTTTGCTTCCCACCAATCACAAAAGGGGGATGARAGAGAAACAAGCCAAAGGATTTTTAGGAGCACAGTGCATGGACACAACCTCATGCCCAAACTCAAGCTCACAGCATTTTTCCTTCCATCTCCAACAGAGCAGAGGGGTGCTGGAACCCCAAACACACAGCCCCCCAAACTATAGACAGATGCACCTGTGCACATGCACAGCATACTGCCTGCTCTTCCCCAGCCAGGCACCAACACATCCTGCACACATCAACCCAACCCAGGCTGCTGTCACGCTCCCTCAGTGGTGGCACAACCAGACTGCTTTTCCCCAGCCTATGACTGACATCYCTCTTGTCCCCATGTCTGGAGAGACTCTTGAGTCCAGAGAGAGAAGCAGCAGCACCTGCAGCAAGAATGTGCTGCTGGTGTGGCCACTGCATCCAGAATGGGAGCAGGCTGGGGCAGTGCTGGCAGTCCCTGGGGATTTTGCACATGGCTCAGCAATACTATCACATGAGAATTCTGCAAGTTAAAAAGTAAGAGCTGAATTCAACTTGACAAAAATCTTGCTTCACTCCAGTAATTCATAGCTAGCTTGCTGAAACTCACTGAAGTCTTGTTTTCTCTCCCAGGCAGACACCAGTGCCACACTCTATATTTTAAATGTCAGCGATCTGGAAAACACTCACTCAGCGATGGCGTAGGAGGCTTCTTCGACTCGTCCCTGTCTTTACATAGGATCTCCGCAGCAGTTACAAGATGTTCTTCCGAATCAGTGGAAACATGGAATTGGACAGTCCCAGACTCCACGTGCTTCCCCTGAAGTTGGCAACAAAAATGCTTTCAGACAGTGTGGTACACGCAGCCTTCCTCGTGCCTCCGACAGCGGCTTCCTCGCCCTGACACCAAGCAAAGCTGCCAGGGGCCAGCACAGCCTTACCTGCCGGGAGCTCGGGGGGGTCCTGTAGACCAAGGCTTGGCAGGGGCCACGGCGGGCGCCACCACGCAGAGGGAGGATCACATCTGTGTCACCAGCGCCCGGGAYGGGGCTCCAGACAGCCCAGCGCACCGAGCGCATGTCGGCCGCCTCACTGCGGGCACTGCCGGACAGGGCCTGGGGATGGGGGAGCACAGTGAGCACCAGGCAGCCCCACTCACTGCCAGGCAGCCCCAGCTCACTGCCAGGCAGCCCCAGCTCACTGCCAGGCAGCCCCAGCTCACTGCCAGGACCCAGGAATGGGTGCTGCCAGACAGGCACTGCCTCTCATGCCCCATCGCGCCTCCTCACAGCTGGCTCTGGCACCACAGAAGCCAGTGCTCTTCATCCCGTTCTGGAGACATCTCACTTTCCTGTAACCCCTCCCTCAAGCAGCTGCATGAAGRGATATATGTTGGACCCCCATCCCTGGCAGAAAGGAAAGGTTTCCACTTACCCAGCACATCCACAGCCTCCCTCAAACCGAAGGAGGGGAACAGAAACAAGAGAGGGCTCTGTCAGCACCCACCCTCCCCCTCACAGCTAATTATGGCACTGAGGACAAGGACAAGGTGATCAGCTTTGCAAGCAGCTTTGGGATTAACCACTCTGCCCCAGGGCTGCACCACAGGGACTGGCTCCACTGCTGCCCCAGACAGCAGAGCCAAACAGATCTGCCTCTGGAACCCCAAATCTCCGTGGGACCTTGGGCTTCAGCTTTCCAACAGAGCTGGCCCCAACAACTTCCAACAGCACAGCTCAGTGTCTCCCTTCTCAGTACAAATCCCTCTGGTCTGGCACAGGCATCCTGCTTTACAAATGCCCATTTCCCCTACTTTGGCTCTGGACAGCTTAACAAGAGGCATTTGCCACATTTTCAATGAACATCTTAGCGGRCGATTAAAGCCTCTAACAAACGCCTGGCAATCGATTCGGCCAGCCAGGAGCTGATGGCTCCAACAACACAAGGTCTCTGGAGGGGATACACAGTACTCATTGAGCTGGGTTTAACCTGCAGAAAGGTTAAACTAAGATAGGAGTAAACGATCAGTAAGTAGGTGAGAGTACATTGTCTGCAGAGACCACCCTCAGAGATTTCTCCTGCCTTTACAGCTTGAGAACATCAGGCTGAAGCACTCAGAAAAACCTCATCATTCAGGGCAAAAACAAAAAAAAAAAAAATTGAGTGGGATGGGTTAACCTCTTTTCAGCGTAAATGCCAAATTCTAAAGAAAAGCCTTTTTGATATAACAAAAAAAGCTGAAATTTTCTAAATTAGCTTGCCAGAACACTATGAGAATGCTGCAGGGTACATTCCTCATCTACATATAAACAGTGGAGAAATGCAACCACTTTAAAYAATGTTAAAATAACATTATTTTAATGTTATTAAAATAATTCACCAAGCCATGCAGGTTTTGTCCAGTGCTGTAGAAGGCACCCACACACTTTGCAGGGCCCTGCATTACAGAGCACAGCCATGAAACAAGGAGCTCCTGTGACTTGGAGAAGCAGGATGGCAAAATGGGCAGAGGAAGGAATTCCTCAGCAGGGCTCACTCCTCCAGAATGGATCCCTGCTCTTTCACAGGCACAGAGACACACGCTCAGCCCTACCTTGCCACCAGCTCTCCCCGTGCTGCAGAAGACATATTCCAGCAGGAAGCAGACCCTGAATGCCGGGTGAGGGACCATTTCACTCAGCTGGATGCGGCTCCTCAGCACCAGGGCTTGACCTGCATCCCTGTGCGGGATGGACAAGTGGCTGTGAGAGGCACCCGAGGCAGGAGGGAAGCAGCAGCAGAGGAACTCCCCCTTACCTGGCTCCAGAGCTGGGCACCCCCTGGCAGCGACCTGGTGACAATTCTGCCCCTGGCACCAGCACAGCGACCTGCGGAGCCYGGACGAAGCGCAGCCCGTTGTGGACGCCGACGTGCAGCCGCCGCTCCCGAACCACSACCTCCTCCCCATCCGGGGCACTGTTAGCCTGTGACAGGAATGGTTTACATCTCTGTGGGTGCTTCACCACAACCAGAATACAGGCAACCCTTCAGAACTGAAAAAAACTGGGCCTGTTCTCCCAGCAGGTGRTAGATATTAAAATCTTTTATCTTTACAGCAGAGTTGGTGCAAATCCGGCAAGAAAGGACTTGGCCAGTGGCTGTAACTCCAAAGGGATGGACTTGATACACACTGCATCTCGTCTCTGCATTTCYCACAGCAAAGCAAACCCAAATTCTGCTTATGAGTGTCTGGATGTTCAAAACAAAGCCCACACAGAGCACACACAAACTAATCCAATAGCAAAACGAGCTAAAGGCTTCCACAGCAAAAGAAAAAATTGGAGACTCCAAGAGAAATAAATGCATGAATATCACTTACTGGACACTTTTCACCCCACTCATAATTCCAGACACTAGAATTACTGCTCTACACTGTGCCTTCCCTGCCCCAACCACATTGGCAGTACCCTGAATGATCGAATCACAGAATGGTCGGGATTGGAAGGGACTTTAAGCATTATCTTGTTCCACCCCCTACCAYGGGAACCTTCTACGTGGTTGCTCCAAGCTCCATCCAACCTGGCCTTGGACACTTCCAGGGATGGGGCAGCCACAGCTTCTCTGGGCAACTTGTACCAGGGTTTCACCACCCTCACAGCACTCTACTTACCTGAAGTAAGCGATCACTGTTCAGTAAATCCAGCAGTTCCTCCTCAAACTCCTCCAGGGAAGGGTACAACTGGATGAAAAGCCGCTCCAGATAGCAGGTGACCGTCTTCATCAGCCGGGGCTTCTGCAAGCAGTCACCTGAAAGACAAGGTGGTGGCCACAGGTTTCCCAAGCAAACAGAAAGCCACCACTGCTGTGCTGGGTGCCCTGCAGTGCCAGCAGTGGCTCTGCCCACTCAGCTTCTGAGTACAGGCCTGAACACCTGCAGGGACTCAGCTGCTTTCAACACCTTGCTCAGCTTCAGTACCAACAGTTAATACACCAAAGCCACCAGCAGTAGGTTTTCCAGGCAGGAAGCTGAAGAATAATTCAGCTGCAGAACTCTGAGGAATTTTTTACCCTCTGAATCTTCAGCTCACGTATTTTAATTGCAGAAGCTCGAAGGGCAACGTGCCATAAGGAGAGATTAACAAAAGCCAAGTGGGCAAGAGCTCATGCCCCCAAACCTGCCAGGCCCCAGCGATGCTGAACCCACCTCTGAGGAGTTTAAACAAGCTGCAAAAGCTCTTTTTAAGATTCTGCTGAACGACTGTAATTAAACCAACCATCACTTATCCCTAGCAGCTTCCCAGGAGCAAAGCAATTAATGGACAGGGAACTGACTGAGCCATTTTGACAGATTCCAGACTGAGCTCTGAGCGTGAGGGCTGTGGCTCCCCGCAGGGGGGATGCTCCTGACAAGGGGTGACACTGCAGAGAAACCACTGTGCTGCCACAAATGCCCTCCCAGTGCCCTCCTGCCCTGCCCACAGCCTCACAGGGACACACTGCCTTAAAGCAGGAGCAGCACAGGCAGAAGGAAAGGGAAAAGGAAAGGGAAAGGGAAAGGGAAAGGGAAAGGGAAAGGGAAAGGGAAAGGGAAAGGGAAAGGGAAAGGGAAAGGGCTCTTACCTGTGTCTCCACGTGCCGGCAGCAAGCCAGGAACAGTCTGCAGCCCAGATATCAGCAGGTTTTCAGGAAGGAGGTGAAATATTGCCTCCAGGGGTTGGTGGGACTTCAGGCCATACTGCAGGTGGCTCTTCTCCATCACGGTCATGTATTTGTTCTCTGAAAAAAAGAAAACATCCCAAAATGATGAAAACAGGGGAGACAACCTCACAGCCCCAATGTTGAATGAATCATTATCTGTCAGTACACATGCTAGGATCAAAGGAAAACCTKTGTTTGCCCAGCCAGGCCATTCCCAGCTGGCAGTAAGGCACATCAACTGAGCAGTACTAGGGCACAGACCATGTCTTACATCAAGCAGACACATACAACASACATTTGGGCAAGAGAAGCCACCAAGAAGGGCTGAGATGTCATGTCTGGCTGCTGCTTACTTTCCAGAGGGTCCTGGAAGCGTGGGTGCAGTAGGGCACGTGGTGTCCCATGGTACAGCTTCAACCTGAAAGCAAGGAGCACATGTGCAGCAGTCAGTAGTAAATCCACCCTGAAGCACATCTCCTTCTTCCACATCTCCATCTTCCACAAAGCCCCTGCTCAGCACCAAAACCCATCTAACCCACTCTGGAAAAGCCTTTTAGGGAAGGGACAGGCATTCCTTCCAAACCCACTGCTTCACCAGAGTGAAGAATTCCAGGTTTTTAAGTGCTGTCTCTATTTCTGCAGCCCCAGGACCACCCTTCTCCCTCCACCAAAGCAGCCATGCAGGTTGCCACCTCAATTCTCAGTGTGACCTGTCCCACAGCAGCAGAGGAACCTACGCTCTGTCCTCAGTGGCTGGGTCCGTCACCTCTGATCCACCGTGGAAGAGGGGGATGATCCCAAAGGCACAGGAAAGGTGCTGAGAGCCCCCATCCCCTTTCCCAGCTCTCATTACCACTTCTACGACAGCAGCAATGCCAGGGTGGTTCAAGGAGGTGTGGAAATACACAACCTAGGACAGGAAAGGAGAGAGATGGGCTGTCTCAGAGCTGGCAGTGGCAGATGCAGGCAGAGCAATGCCTGCTGTGCTGGGACACTCAGTGGCACAACCAGAACATCCATTAAAGCTTCCAGACAGAAGCTAATGGCAAATCACTTCTGACTGCTATGAAATCTCAGCCCTTAAGTCTCAAGCATCATCTGTTTCTTTTTTAACTTTTTTTTTTTGTTACTAACACCTGTTTTCCAGAGCAACCCGCAGGCTGCAGACCCCAAATGAATGGGGCTTCAAYGCATCCCAAACCTACAGCATTAGAGCAGGAAAAAGGAGTTGGAAACCTTCCTGAAATGGGGAGGGACATGGGAGTAGCCTGGACCCAAGGGAAGGAGGGAACAGGACACAGGTCACCTCCCCAGGACAGAATTTAACACTAGGTTCATCTTTCTATTAAAAACTCATTACCTCAGCGTTTCAGGGAAAATGTTTACTGCAATATGGGCTGTCAGRAAGGAATAACAGAGAGAGACATTCCCACATCAACCCTGGGACATAAATCGTTATTCCATTAGCCTTTACTGTGAGGTGCTGGATTAATGGCCTGACTGCTGTGCCTGCAGAGCAAGGCTCACCCTGCAAAGGCACAGGGAGGGAGCCCTGACAGGGAATGCCCTGTGCCACTGAGCTCGAGGGGCCCTCCTGATTGCACACAGCAGTTTCTGTCACTGCATTCCTGTCCCCTAGACCCTGAGGACTAAACCCACACACAAGCAGACTCTGATCCCTGTCCTCACATCTTCCTGCTCTGGTGAGCATACACACAGCACACACAGGCAGAGGAGCAGTGGCTTTCCTCCTCACCTCACCYGTCACAAATCAATTCCAGCTCCACCTGAACTGTTCCTAAAAATGAGCTGCTAACTTTCCCACAGCTGGAAGATCCCACCCCGCATGCAGATCACCCCTCCTCTGTCAGACACTGCAGGCAACACAATTCAGCCACCACAGAGAGGCGGCAACACGGTCCCCAACACCCCAAAAATCCTGCCAACTGCTCCCAACCACATGGCAAACATCCAGGAAGCCTGCAGACGCTGGGAATGTATTTGGAAAGGCAGCTCCTCCCAGCATTCATCTCTCTCTGCAGCACTCTCTGCCCTAGTTTTAATCCATCCCTCTTCAAAACAGGCTGGGGTGGGACGGTACTGAAACACTTGGGAGAGAAACGAACACATCAAAGCCCCTCAATGTCACTGCTGATGTAAAGGAAGGAAGAGGACAGGGCCCAGCTGTGCTTCACTTCACCTGCAGCACTGAGGAGGTGGAAACAGAGCTATGAACTGGAAAACATGGGTCATGCTACAGGGCAGTGGGATCTGCCCATCAAGGGACACCCTGCTTTGCTGGTACCAGCAGCAGATGGAAGCTTTGGGAGAGTTTAGGTCCCAGATCAGGAGAGAGAAGCTCTGTGCAGGAGGGTGGGCAGCTGCTCCTTCCGTTCCTTCCCATGTGTGGGGAAACACTGCTCTCTGCTGCCAGCTCCGAACACGGCAGGTGGCACTTGGTGGCACATCGCTGCTCCCACGGTGGCACTAGCCTCAGAGGAAAGCCAGCACCGCAGTTTCTCAACAAACCATACGTAAAACTTAATAAATGGGCGGTGTCTGGGGTGCAGCCTGGGCAAAAGGGATGGAAAAGGGTTTGGTTCTGTGTTTTCCCCACCTCGTTGAAGGTGGCCCTGGCCGAGCGCGGCGGGGCAGGGCTGGCAGCTCTCCAGCTGCTCCTCCACGTCCTCCCAAAGAAGTGGTGGTAGGTGGCATCGAAAAGGGAGAGGCGCAGCTGGTACTCGGCTCCCTGCAAGGCACAAAGCACCAGCTCTGGGGACAGGCCAGCTCTGTGTCCCCAAAGCTCACAACACACTTTGGTAAGAGATATAATTCCCGTTTTCTATAATTCCCGTTTCCGAAGGGATGCCCAAATCAGGCACATGGCCACAGACAGCTTCATGCATTGCTGGAGAACCTGCCTCCAAGCCAGAGGTGGACAGAGCAAAGGAAAAGTGGGGAAATTGAGCATTAAGCACAGAATAAAGAGGCGATTGATGTTAAAGTGCTATCCAGAAAATTTAATTTAAATATACCTACCTGTGCTAACAAAAAAACTAAATGAAAAATTAATTAAAGGCTAACTCAGATTTATAGGTATTGAAACAACTTAGTGCTTCCAGGAGCTCTCCAGTTAGTTCCCCCCAAAACCACCTTGCTTTAAAAGCCATCATGGGGACACACACACGTACAGGAATGCTGAAAGGTGCTTAGAAAAAAGATGGAGAGTGACTTTGTACATACACAGAAAGTGATAGAATAAGGAGAAGGGGGAGCTAAACTAAAAGAGGAGCAATTTAGGTTTGATCTTATGGGGAAATTCTTCCTTGTTAGGGCGGTGAGGTACTGGCACAGGTTATCCAGAGAAGCTGAACCTGAAGCTGCAGCTGCTCCATCCCGGGAAGTGTTCAAAGCCAGTAGAGTGGAAAGGGCAAAGCTGGTCTAGTGGAAGGCAGGAGGGTGGAAGGCGACGATCCGTAAGATCCTTTCCAACCCAAACTATTCCATGAAAGTGAGACTCAGCCGAAGCAACGGGTGCAGCAAGACATTGCCGGGGTCCCCTCGCGGGGCCGATCGCCCCTACCTGG
Source organism: Cardinalis cardinalis (assembly GCA_014549065.1). NCBI lineage: Eukaryota > Metazoa > Chordata > Aves > Passeriformes > Cardinalidae > Cardinalis > Cardinalis cardinalis. The sequence goes on from JACDOX010000236.1 coordinate 484,425, forward strand.
CAGAGGGCAGCGCCGTGCAGGTGCTTGAGGACGCAGCGGAAGGCGGCGGAGCGGGGCGGGGGCCGGGCCCGGCCCCGCTGCGGGTGCGGCGGCAGCGGCAGGTGCTGCCGGAACACCCGCTCCCACTCGCCCATCGCCTCCCGGGGGTYGCCGCTGCCTCCCGGCGCCAGCTAGGGCGGGCGCGGGGCTGGAGCACCGGGGGACGCGCACCCTGCGGGAACACAGCCACACGGACCCCGCACCGTCAGCGCACACGGACCGACCCGCGCAACGACCACACGTGGGTGGGGACAGCCGCTGCCCACGCCCGCCCTGCATGGGGATGCACACGGGTACAGGCAGGGCAGGGCAGGGCCGGCCCGTGGCCGCCCACGCGCCCCCGGGATCCCGGTGTGAGGGAGCGGGACTAGAACCAAACCGGTCCCTCAGCGCCCGCGCCCCCCCGCTCACTCACCGCGCCCCGACGCCATCTTCTTGAGCCCAACCAACCGCGCGCCGGMCCGAAGGGGGGATGGACGCGCTGCCGCAGCTCGCTGCCTCGCCGCCCACCTCTCACGCCCCATCGCCGGCGGAAAGCGCAGACAGTCAGCGGCGAGACGATCWCGGAGCGATCCTGCACCGGYGCGGGATGCGGCAGCAGGACGGAASCGACGGCGGCAGCGGCGATCTCCCCCTTTCAGAGCGTGTGGTCGCGCCCGGCTCAGCATCGGGTTACTAGGGCGATGGTGCCGCACCGCGCGGGGCGGGTCCTCACGCTGGGCCCGGCCGGCTCTGCAGCCAATGGGRACGGCGCAGCGCCCTCGTCATTTGCATGCGGCGCGAGAGGCGGGCGGCGCGGCCAATGGGCGG
>JACDOX010000236.1:485449-533128 GCA_014549065.1 Cardinalis cardinalis
CACCGGGCCATGGCGGGGGCGGTGGGACCGGGCAGGGCCGCGGGCAGCGCTACGGGCGAGGCCACCCCGCCGCATTCCCCTCCYGCTGCGGAGAGAGGGGCCCTCGCCCCGCCGCCTGCTCTCGGCCCAGCGGGACCCCGGGCTGTGCGGGGATGCGGAGAGGTTTGGCTGTCCCTTCGTTCCCGCAGCGAGGTGAGGTGAACGCTGTTCGTGATGCTCCGGCAGCCTGCGGCCTGTCACCGCGCACCGGCAGGGCAGGAGCCCCGGTGACACGGTGTGAGCCGCCGGCAAAGCCCAGTGACACGGGGGTGGGAACATTGGATTTTTCCCCCGAGCCGATTTGCGCACAGTGAGTCAAACGCCGCGGTTCCCGCAGCTCCCTTCAGTTTGCTGCCGTTTCTTAGTCCGTTCCTTGGCTCGGYGACCGGAGGGCTGCGGGTGGAAGGAGCTCCGAGCCCTGTGGYGGCTCCCCGGTCCCCTCGCAGCCCAGGCGCCGCTGCCTCACCATTTCTTCTGCCAGGCCTGAAGCTCCTGAGCTTCTGTCTCGCCAGCATTTTTTGGGGCTGTTTTCATCACGATGGGGATCCCCATAGGCCCYGTCCGTGTTCAGCCTGCGGCCAGCACGGGACTGCTCACGCAGGCACCACAGGCTCTCATCCAGGTGAGRCGTGGGCTGTGCTGCTGGCAGGTGTGGGCAGGGCACCCAGCCTGCTTCCCAAAACCACAGGTTTGTCCCCCAGGCATTGCTGGGAGCCAYGGCGCAGCAGTGGGTGAGTGCCAGAGCAGGCTGGGTGAGATGTACCCAGTCTCTGTCACATCCCCTATCCAGGCCTGTTGCATATATGCAGTGATTTTCCAGCTGGTGAGCAGAAAATGCCTCTACATGGAGCTGCCGACGGCAGATTCAAGAGAGCTGCTGGTTTTATTCATTATTACTATTATTGTTTTGATGAGGAGGGTGGCAGGGCCAGCTGTCACCTCCTGCTCATGGCCTGCGGGTCTRTGGGTCAGATGCATCACGGAGCAGGAGCTGATCAACTTGGCTCRTGGCTCCTGCCATCTGTGGGGGTAGCAAAGCCACCGATGGGCTGGTGCTGGGAGCATCCCCAAATGGGACGGGGTTTATGACCTTCCCTGCCTGTTACTGGCTGTTYCTGGAAGTGCTTGTGGCGTGGAAAGTGGGCACCCTGGCAGTGCTGAGTGGTCCTGTCAGTGTCAGCATGGTTTGGAGCAGGCACTGTGCTTACTGGCCCCGTCGCTGCCAGGACCGTGCTGAAATGGCAGAGGAAGTGCCAAGATGCTGCCATGAAGCTGAACGGGACTCAGCTGAGGGAGAGGAACCAGGTTTTCCTAATTTATAGCTGCCAGAGCACCCCTGCGTGAGCAGCCTGTCCCRAGCCCTGGCCCCTTTTTGCTGGCTTGGCCTCTAGTTTTCCTGCTAGACCCAGCTGCACTGGTGTTGTTATCGCTGCGGGATCACTGAGTCGCACTGCCACGGGGACCAGCCTGCTCCACTTACTGAGGTGGCACGCTCCGGGCTGGGTTTTTTTTACCCAAGATAGCCAAAAAGCCAAAGGCACTGAGAAGGCGTGATGAGCACAAGGAGGATGGGTGACCAGTGGCAGAACGCAGCAGCCGGGTGACCCTGGCGCTGGAGGCAGCCCTGCAGCATCACTGCCGACGCTGTATTTGATTATTTTAAGAGAAACASGCCCGGCGCGATGTGAGGCAGTGATGATGCGGCTCCTGCCCGGGCTCCCCGTGGCCCCGGACGAGCCTTCCCCCGCCTGAGCTGCGCAGGGGCGGCTGGTGGCAGCCGCTCGCTCGCCCACGCGCTGCCGGTGCCGGGCTGCGGCGCCGACACGGTTAAAGGCACCGGCGGGATCGGGAGCCGGCTGCCGCCACCGGCGGAGCCAAACTTGCCGAGTCAGGATGTGAGAGCGGCTCTGCAGCATCCTTGGGTGCTGTCGCATCCCGGGGCGCGCTGGGCTCGGCTTGCCCCCTCTGCCAGACGCCTTTTCCCGGGGACGGAGCGGGAATGGGGTAGGAACCGTCATCCGCTGCGTTTGCCGCCGGCTGTAGCAGCTGCTCGGCACCGGCGCCGCTTCCCGAGAGCCGCGGAGCCCGCAGCCGGCTCTGACTCGTTGCCTTGTGCCTCCCGACCGCGCATCGCCCTCCGCCCGAGCACCGGAGACAGGTAGGAGCGGTGCTGGCTACCGGCAGCCACGGCACAGCGGGGACCCGGCGGTGTCACACACCGGGGACCCGGCGGTCTCACCCACCGGGGACCCGCGGGGACCCCGTTACTTTGGCTCTGGTGTACGTGACGGCAAAGCCGGAATAACCCCGGTGCTTTTGGGCTGTGTCATTGACTCGGGCAGCTGAGCAGCGCCGGTGCCGGAGCATCGGCGGTCACGGGCGACCTCACGTGTCGCAGCTGAGTCCCCAGCGCCCGCCTGCCGCGTTGTCGCGATGATGATGATGATGGTGATGATGGGCTGGGGAAGGCGCGGGAGCCCACCCGGGCGGTCGGAGGGCCCTGGTGGGCTGGGAGATGCTGCGCCGCAAAAGAGGCTCCCGGGCCAAAGGAAGGGGCAGGGCTGCTGCTCTGCGGATCCCTGCGGCGCCGGTGCAGCCGGGGGAGGGGGGGCACGGGACCAGCACGGGGCATGAGCACGGAGGTGACGGCAGGAGGTGGCAGGAGGTGCCGAGGCGACAGGGCAGGGCAGCGTGAGTCATTGAGCTAAAGTCACCTTCCCCCTGGCGTAGAGGGGAGCATTTCACTGTGCTGCAAACACAGTGAAAAAGGGGGAGAAATATGGGGACAGGCACCTGGCGTGGGGAGATGCGACATTACCTGCATCCCTCACCTGACTTGGGCAGGATGCCGGGGTGCCCAGGGCAAGGGTCTCCCAGCTCTCCCTGCCCCAGGGCCTCACTCTTGGAGGATTGAGCTCACCAGAAGCAGCAGTTTCATCCCTACATTTGCATTAATTCCATGTCCAGTTTCGCCCGCTCCTACTCTGATGGCAGCATGTCTGGCAGGCTGCAGTGTGTAGTGCCCCTCATGCTGGCCCAGCTCCCGGGGGCTTCCCAGCCATAAACCATCCATGTCACAGCATCCACATTCCTGTACCGCTATGTGCTGCCAGGGGTGGGAATGATCCTTGGTGGCAGCACAAATCATAAGGGTGTCCTTCACCTGACTCCTGGGTGCATCCTGCAGAAGAAAACACTTTTCTTCCCTCTCGGGCCACTGCTGAAACTCCCGCAGTTGCAGACTGACAGCTGAGTTGTGCCATGAGGAAGCTGGAGGTGCAGGAGCAGTCTCAGGGAAGCACCAAGCTGCTGACACAGAGGGGATTGGACTTTTGGTGGTGCCTTTGGCTCAGAGAGCTCAGAGGGATGAATTGGTCCCAAACACTGGGGCACTTTGGCTCCTCAGGGTGCAGAGCCCTGTCCCGTGTGCCCGTGGTCCAGCTGTGCTTGCCAGCAAAGTCCCTCTAGCACTGCCAGAGACTGCACTTGGTCTCCACAGTATTGCTGAGAGGCAGCAGGGAAGGGGCACCAGATTCTGCTGAAAATTGTGGAGRTCTGCACTCCTGGGGACACCAGATCCCCCTGGGATACAGAACCAGCCAGTCCTGAGCCGCACAGGAGTCCGGGATTGTGGCAGTGCAAGCAAGGAGCTGCATGGCTGTGCTGGGACACGGGGGTCCAGCTGTCCCCCCTGCAGSACAGCTTCCCTCAGCTTTGTTTTGCCACCCCAATGAAGCGACATTGAGCTGGTATGAGCGGGCAGGACAGTGCCTGGCCGGTGGCTGCTGCTGACCCGGCGGTGCTGCAGGCACCAGGAGAGGCTGTGGGAGCTGTGGAACCAACACTCCCAGCGCCCTGAGGAGCTGGGGGGGTCACAAGGGCTCGGGAGGCTCAGCCGGGTCCTGGCTGTAGGGCTCGGCATGGTCCTGCTCCGGGCTCAGGTCAGTGCTGCGGGTTCGGGAGAGAGCAGCTCCCTCSCTATTCTGGAAAATAAACCCGGCGTTACTGAGGCTCCCCGGGCTCCGGCTCCCGCGCGGCCGTGGCCAAGGGAGCCGCACTCCTGCAGCGCTCGGGAGGAGGGCGATGGGGATCTGTGCCGGGGGCTGCAGCCCGGCCGGGAGCTGCGCTGGGCGGGTGGGCGGCTCCGCGGGGATGGGCTCGGCTGCCGCAGCTGCTGCCATTGGGCTGCGTGGGCTGCAGGGGCTGCGCCGGGATGCAGGCGCGCCGGGCCGGGATGCCGGAGGGATGCAGGATGCGGGAGGGATGCGGGATGCTGGCACACTATGCTGGGATGCAGGAGGGATGCAGGATACGGGTGCAGGATGCGAGCATGCCCTGCTGGGATGCAGGCAGGATGCGATATGCGAGCACACAGTGCCAGGATGCAGGCATGCTGTGCCAGAATGCGGGAGGGATGCAGGATGCAGGCATGCTGTGCCAGGATGCAGGCGGGATGCGTGCCAGGACATGAGCACACTGTGTAAGGCCATGCTCCTGCTGAGCCCAGGGCAGCCAGGAGGGAGCCCAGAGAGCTCTCAGTCCCCATCTGGGAAACAGAGCAGCTTGTGATCTGCAGTGAAAAGATGGCATCTCACCGGCCTAAAGAAAGAAGGGATAAATTTAAATCCCAGCCCCAGTTCTGTAGGGAAGTGTCATTGTTTTCTGTGATACTTGCAAGTGCTGACAGTGTTGCAGGAGCACGGCTCCCAGGGAGTCATGCTGGATGCCCCTGCCATGGGGACAGGGWCAAGGAGGGTCAGGGGTGCCTGGGGGTGAGCCCTCCTTTCCCTTGGAGCTGCCTCACCCCTGTGCACACAGTCAGTCATATGTGGGCTGCAGGAAAAGCCAGACTGTTTTCCTCCCCTTAGCTTGTCCCTTTCAGAGCGACCCTCAGGGACAGCTTCAGGGTTTTCAGAATGTTTCATTTTTTCAGGCCCGTGTTTCCTCACCATTTCCTGAGATCTCAGGACCCCCAGAAGTTTGGAGAGAGCAGCCAAGCTGGGAAGCCAGAGGAACAGGGCTGGGGCGAGATGGTTTTGGGATCAGTGGCTCAGGGTGTGAGCCCCAGGGTCCRAGGCCGGCAGAGCTGCTGTGCCCACACCGCTGCCAGTGCCACATCTGGCTCGGATCTCCTGCAGCAGGAAGTGCCGTCGTGCGCGTGCCCCAAAAAACTCATTTCTTCCTCTTTTCCTCTTCCCCTGTGGCAGGGGTGAGGCGGCGAGTGGCTCCGGGGAGCCCAGGCTGGCTCCATGTATCCCGAATCCACCACTGACTCCCCAGCGCGACTCTCGCTGCGGCAGACGGGCTCCCCAGGGATGATTTACAGGTAAGGCTGCAGGGCAGTGCTGGGGGGACTCTGTGGGGCTTCAGACCCAAGCCTGTGGCARCCCAGAACCACCACGCTCCCTGAAAGTGCTCTGATACTCTTCAACTGCCCTGGCACGCTTTGTGCAAATGCTTCCAGCACAGAATCCCCACACAGCAGCAGCAGCAGCGTTTTGGGGTGCTGGTGCCTGTTATGGGCGTAGAGGGCACTTTCAGGGTCGTGCCAGTGCCTGCTGCAGTGTCCACTGTGCTGTGGCATGGGTGGGTGCCACTGGCCCTTGCCACAGCCACTGACTCTGCCACTCACTCCTGCTCCTCCTTTCTAACGGGGTTTGTGGCATCTTTCTTCTCTCTCCCCTTTGCTGTCGGAAGCGCGAGATACGGGAGCCCCAAGCGCCAGCTCCAGTTCTACAGGTAACCAGGCCCTTCCCCCTCCCCAAAATCCCCCCAGCCAGTGGCTTTGGCTCCTGCCCATGCCCAGATAATGCTGGCCCAGCACTGCTGTGCCCGGTGTGCCAGGGTCCCTGTGTGTGGAATGGGCATTACGTGTGTGGCGTCGCCTCATYGCCTGCTCGTGGGTTCAGAAGTGCAGTGTGGGGACCCTGGGGTGTGGCTGGGGTGGGGGACACTGTTCTCACGGGCTGTCCAAGCAGCAGAGTGTGGCAACACGGCTGTGGGGGACAGCCACTGTGGAGTGTGGGGCTCAGCTCAGCTTGGGGGAGCGTCCCATGCCAATGCTGTGCCTGGAGAAGCCCTTAGCTTTTCCCAAGAGCAGCTCTGGGAAACCAGCCAGCTGGTCCGTGGCTCCTGCTATTAGGAGCAGTCTCATTAAGTGGTTCAGGAGGCAACATTCGCCCCCATCACCCTTTTACTGTCTGAAGTGAGGGCGGCACTTCCCCACACACTCTGCCAGCTGCTGCTCCAGCACTCCCAGGGCCACAGCAGCCCWGTGGTGTGGGACTGGGTCTGGCCTGGCTGCCGTGGGATGGGGAACTGGGGGCTGCCCCTCGACAAAACTGTAGCCCCCCTACTCCATCCCACACATGACGGGAGGAGGTGAGGTGGGTTGGCAGTGGGATGGCTCAGTGGCACTGACAGCGTCTGTCCCAGTGCTGCCACCAGCACTACCAAGACCCAGCAATGGGCAAGTTTGGGTTGCCAGACTGGTCTGAACCACTGGACACATGTGGTGCACAAGGCTCCCAAGGCCAACAGCTCGTCCGTAGGCTGCCTCCAGGCAGCAGGCGCCTCTGTTCATCACCCGGTTCCGTTTCGGGGCTCCCTCCTGCTGGAGGCTGCCTTTCAGTCCTGCCACAGCCCAGCACTGACTGCGCTGCCGCTGTCAGGAGGGCTGGGCCTGCCTCAGGGCACCGTCTCTGCTCCCTGATGGCCCCAGTGTCCAGCTGTCCCCGCCGCCCTGTGTGCTGGTGACAGGGCACCTGTCACCGCAGGGCGAGGGCCGGGCGGTGCCAGCGTTGATAAAGCAGCGGCACATCCCCGGGCTTTTAGTGAGGCGCCATGAATAATTTAACTCCCCTTCGCAAGGAAGAAAATCCCCTAATAGGGCTAATGGAGCGCGGCGAGAAGCCGGACGCTGGGGGCCCGGCGCAGCCGCCAAGTGCTTTGGACGCCAAGCTCCGACACTCCCCTAATGCAAAACAACGCGGCCACCGCCGCTCTTATATCTGCCCTGGGGCAGCCCGGCCGCCCAGAGCTGCGCTGCTGCTGCTGCTGAGCAGCTTCATCGGCGCGGTGAGTCGGGGCTGGGCACGGTGGGCGATGAACGGGGATGGGCATCGCCCCGGGGCAGCCGCTGCGGGCAGCAGGGGAGATTTTCCGTGCGGGGTGACTCGGGATTTGATGGCTTAGAGTGGTTTTCTTTTGGAGTTTGGGGTCTTCCTGGCTTTAGGCAGGCTGGTGGGTGCCAGTTTCCCAGCTTGGCAAGGCAGGCTGGGCAGATATCTCTCCAGGCAGCTGCCCTGCCTGTCAGCCACTTGTTGTGCCCCTGATGCTGCTAACAGTGCTGTTATCCCGCAGAGCCTGTGCTCTCTTCCCCGTCCCTGCTCCTTCCTTGCAAAACAGCCTCTCCTGCTTGGGCATGGCACAGCTTATCCTGCAGCCCTGCTGCCACTCATCCCACTGGGATTTCTGCTACCAAACAGCCATGAATGCACCCACCACCTCCACGCTCTCTCCGGTTCTGTTCTGCCGAAAATCAGGRAAGTGTTGAGACAGGGCAGCTGGATTCCCACCCCATTCCTCAGAGCAGCCCAGATCAAACCCCCAGCTCTGCTTGCTGCAGCCCTTTGGCTGCTGTAGAGCAGCGGTGCAGCCAGCTCAGGTTTCTCCTTGCTGCTGTCAGGTGAGGGGATCCTACCAGGGCAAGGAGATCCCACTGGGAGCAAGGAGATTCCACCAGGTGTCCATACCCAGCAGGAGCCACTGGCATTGCCCTAATTAAATCTACCAGCACGGAGAAGGGCTGGTGCTTGAGGTACCGGGTGCAGTCTCCAGCTTTGAGGTGTGGCAGGAAGAAGCTGATGACCAGGATTCAGTTTGGCTTGCCACAACAGAGGGAAAGGTTTCCTTTCCATGTCTCCAGGTTTTCCCAAGGTCTTGCTACAGAGCAGAAGGAGCACGGAGTGATCTCTGACAGGCCCAGATATCAGAGAAGACCCCCAGGGTTTTGGTCATACCTGGCCTGCTGCTGCTCCGTATCCTCTGGGCTTCCTTCTCCTTTCCTCTGGAGGTCACACCTCAATGGCAGAGAGCCCTTCACTTTTGGCTCCTGCAGCTGTCAATTTGAGCTTCACAGGGGAAGAAAAAACCACCAGTGGGAGCCTGGCTGGAGCCTGATGCCAGTGTAGATGTGTCACAGTGCATCCCCAGCGGCCACTCTGGCACCAACACCACAATTTTGGCCCCAGTCCCTGCTCCCTGCAGACACTGAAAACGAGAGAAGTTGCGGAGAGAGGCGCAGAAATCGAGCGGGTGCCACCAGCAGTGAGGTCCCAGGCACCGAGGCAGCCAGGACTGGGCTGTGTGAGAGCCCACCCTGCAGCAGGCTATTTTCAGCAGCCGCACCGGCTGGGAGGTCGCTGCCGCGGCGGTGGGGAAGGTGTTGGCTGGTGGCGCACATTGCGGCAGCGTGACGCAGGCACAGCGAGCACCCAGTGCCCACAGACCCTCTGCCACGTCCACCCTTTCCAGGGAGCCCCACAGAGATCCTGTTCCCATGCTGATTTTCCTTGCCCGCTGGCACGCAGGGCCAGATTCTCACCAGCAGTACTCGTGCCGCTGCTCGCCGTGCCTCGGCCAGCTCCTTGGCCAGCTCCTGGTCCCTCGCAGGGATGCAAACCAGTGCAGCCCAGCACAAGCTGGGAGCCAGCACAGCTGGGCACTGGCCACACTGCTGCATCGTGGCTTGGGGCAGCTGTGGCAGGCWCCAGTGCAGCCTCAGGCACGGACTGTGCCGCATCCCTGTCCTGCTGCTTCTCCTGTTGTGCTTCAGCTCCCACGCCAAGGCTTTGCTCTGCTGAAGACTGGCTTTGCTGGGGTCCCCACACGTGGGTGCCACCACTCTGGCGTGGCAATGCGAGCAGGGCCGTGCCCTGAGTGGCGAGGGGGCCCATGTTGTGCTTTCCCAGCTCTCTCCGTAGCAGCACAGAGTGTTTGGCGGCGTGGCTGGCCGGCAGAGCCCCCGCTCGGGTGGCAGGATGCTCTCCATGACCTACAGTGAGAGCCTGCGCAGCGTGGCCAGCCGGCCCAGCCCCGAGTGGGGGCTGCCCCCAGCCCCCCGGGCGGCCGACGGGCTGGAGCTGCGGCGGCTGCGGGATGTGCGGGCGGCGGCGCGGGCGAAGACTCTGGAGGAGTTCCTGCGGATGCACGGGCTCTCCCTGGCCGACAGCACCGCCCGCGCCACTGGCATGAAGTACAGGTAAGGCAGCGCCGCGAGGGCGGCCAGGGCCGAGGTGAGGGGATGACACAGGGGACGCTGCTCGGTGCTGGTTTGACRCCTCGGCAGGAGAACGGCTCTCACCTGAGCTCACCTCGGCTCCCCTGTGCCGCGCCGAGGCTGGGAGGAGCCGCTGCCCTTGGAGAGGCGGCAGCCGATCAATCAGCGCCGTTAGCACTTTCCTGCTTGGTGATCTTTGAGCTTCTCACTTGGCATTCCCGTTTGCTGTTTGGGCATTTGCAGATGCAAACACCCTGTGAGCTTTAAACRTTAGGCACCTAGAGCAAACAGCCGCCAAAGAGCTGTTTCTGCCTCAGAGGTGTAAATCTCCGTTTGGTGCAGGTGCAGGTCTGCCTGACTGGAGGGGTGCATCTTCACCTGATAGGGGTTCTTCTCCATCTGAGGGGTGTACATCTTCGCCTGATGGGTTTGCATCTCTTCCTGAATCATGGGTGTGCATCACAGGGCGGGTGCATCATTAATTTTGCATGTGGGTCCTGGTGCAAGGTGTATCAAGATTTCAGCCAATGTCCTTGTCAGGAGGACACTCCAGGCAGCTGGAGAGGTGACCACAGCCCCTGAGAGGGATGGGGCTGCCCTGCCCAGCACACCTCTCCCCTTGCATTGCGGGTGGGGCAGTGGGGTGCAGGGCCCAGCACCCCCGGGTCGGGCTTTGGGGGACACCGGGGCTGAGGACAGTGGCTGTCCTTCAGTGACAGCACAGGGGTGCCCCTTGTCCCCCACTGCAGTGAAGCCCCTGGAGCCGGCAGCTCTGCCGCCTCCTGCCGTGCTGCACTGTGCCGTGCCGTGCTGCGCCGCGGGTCAGGTTCCCCTCTGCTCGCAATGACCGCGGTAACATTTACACAGTGGCAAGAGCCCATCTAATATTCATGAGGACATTATTTATTGATGGGAGCAGCTGGCACAGACACCCCAAAGGTGCTGCTTCTTTGGGCATGTCCCTGCTGCCACCAAAATTTGTGGGGTTTCTCATCCTCTGGGGGCTGACAACTGCTGCCAGGTCCCCCCCGCGCTGGAGCCGGCGCTGGCGCTGGTGCCGGCAGGATTACCAGCTAAGGAGCTTTGTGAGAGAGGGAAGCGGAGGAGATTACAAGATTTTTCATTAGGTTTGGGGCAAATGTGCATAATTTCCTGCAAGCTCCATCGCTGCATTTTGCTCCATCCGGAGGGGCACGGCAGGTGCTGGCAGCCAGCACGTGTCCCCGGCTGCAGGACGGTGCTGACTTGTGTCCTTGCTTCGGCAGGAGGTGCTAGGCTGGAATTCGCCTCACTGGACTTCGCTTGCGCTGGGAAAAATAGGGAGAATGTGCTGCTGAGGCTGTGGCCCCGAGGGCGACARCTCGGGCAAGCAGCTTGGCTCTGGCGCGGGAGAGCCATCAGCATCGTGGCCGCCGTGGGGTTGGCGATGCGCACGCCTTGCTGCCCGAGGGTTTAATTTCGGACCCGTGCAGGGGAGTCGGTGCCCCAAAGCGGAGCCGTGCCAGCAGCCGTACCCGCGGGGGGATGCCCAGCGGGGCGCAGGGGAATCCTGCTCTGCCGCGGGAGAGCCATCAGCATCGTCGCCGCCGCGGGGTTGGCGATGCGCACGCCTTGCTGCCAGAGGGTTTAATTTCGGACCCGTGCAGGGGAATCTGCCTTCGCTGTGCCCCAAAGCGGAGCCGTGCCAGCAGCCGTACCCGCGGGGTGATGCCCAGCGGGGCGCAGGGCAGCCCTGCCCCGCCACGGCCACGCTCCGGAGGGCACCGGCAGCGGCTCTGCCTCTCCTGCCCCCACCTGCCCGAGCGTGCCGCTCGCCGGTTTCCTGAGCTCATCAAATATTGAGGGCAGGAGGGCTGACGGGAGCGCTCCTCGCCCGCCGCCTCGCAGCCCCCCGCCGTCACGTTGGCGGCGCGCGGGAGGAGCTCCCCGCCTCGCCCGGGGCGCCGGCTAAATTTAGGCAGCTGGCGCTGCTGCCCGCTGGAGCAGCATGCAGGTCTCCTTTGTGTGCTCCGAGCACAGCATCAAGAGCCGGAGCGCCGAGGACCGGCTGAACCGACAGAATGCCGGCAGCCCCAGCCTCGGCACCCGCGGCAAGTTCCGCGCCGTGGCCATGGTGGCCCGCAGCCTGGGGCAGCTCTCGGTGCAGAACGCGCCTTCCTCCAGCGACTCCAGCGTCAAGCAGCCGGGGATGAAATACCGGTAGGAAAAGGGCGCCCCTGGGGCTTTCCCTGTTCCCCATTGCGATCCGGGCGGCGAGGGGGGACTGGGGTCGGGGGCGCTCCCCTTATTATCTCCGGTTCGCGTCCGGCTCTGTGGGTTTGTCGTCGCTAAAAGTGCTGACCGTGCGCCTCCGTGCGCTTCCTCGCTGTTTGCTCCTGTCCCCTCAGGGCAGCTTTGATCCAGCGGCGCGTAAAATCTTCAGGATGGGGGAGAGAAGGGACCCTAAAATTCCGAGTAGGATTAGTAGCATCCTCAGTGTCTGCCAAGCCGGGCTGGCTGCCGAGCCGGGGGGGTCTGGGAGTCACGGTAGCGTTAATCCGGGCTGCCATGGCATCCTTTCAGTGCTGCCGGGGACTCAGTGCCCTGCAAAGTGAGTGCAGAGCCTTAAGCGGCTCTGGCTGCCCATGGTGGTTCTGGAAACGGGGTGGTGTGTGCATGTGGGGCCCCCCCGGCCAGCCACACACCCCATGCCCTGGCTCTGGGGCAGGGCACTGAGGGCTTCTCCCGTTGAGGCTGAGTGTGCACCTGGGTGTGGGGCTGGGGCTCTCCYCAGATGAGCACAGACCCCAGGACAGGGTCGGGCCCCCCCCAGATAAGCCTGCACGCCATGGTCCAGCTGCCAGCGGCTGCGTGCCTCCKCTGCAGCCCAGATGTGCCAGCATTAGGCAACAAAGTGTGAAAGGCTGACAGAGCACTGGGGTGAGCCTGGCTGGCACCCACCAGTGTCGTCCAAATCGGCTGAGTCCCCTTACCTGGGCACTGGGGAGGGGGCTGGTCCAGTTCTGTCCAGCTCTCCAGCACCAAACCCTTGTGGTGGTAACAGCAGTACTGGGACAATGCACAGTGGCATCCTCAGGGCTCCTGCCCTCAGTCATGTCCTCATCCAGAGGAGGAGTATACCAGCAACACCCTCTCCCAGGTGATCAGCTCAGGAGTCCCCACTGGTGGCTGCTGGAGGGACAGTGGCATAGGGGGATGCTCCAAGCGAGTGGATGGGATAGGAAGGCCGTAGGGATGGGATGAGAAGTGTGGGGGAATGCTTGGCCTTCCCAAGGTCTGCCAATATCTCTATTGGGCAGCCTGTCAACACACTTTTGGGCCAGGAAGCCAAGAGCAGCAATGGTCACCTGCCCGGGGGAACCCCACCAATGCTCTCAGAATGTCCAGGATGAGGCAGRTGCTCTCCTCTCCGCATGGCAGCCCCGATCACGGGGACTTGAGGAACCGTGATCCACCGCTGGCCCACGGCCACGACCTCTCCCCACCACAAACTGCTCTAAAAACACCACGGGACGGGAGAGAGCCGGTGCCTCCAGCTGCTGGGCAATAGCGTGGCAGCACAAGGGATGCTGCCCTGACTCGGTGCAGCCCACGGTTGCCCGTGGCTGGGCCGCAGCCGCTCCCTGCCCGGCTGCCGGTGCCCGTGTCGGCGGTGCCGGCGGTGGCGGTGCCTCCGGTTGCTATGCGACACCCGCGCGGGCGAGCTGCCGCGGCTCACCTACACTTTATTTATTTTAACGCTCATTTCTTGAGCCTTTGTCATTTTTAACAAGTAACTGGCTCTCCATCACCACAGCGAAGGCGTCTGCCAGCCTGGCCCCCTTCCCGAAAGCTGTTCTCCAGTTCCTTGTGCCGGTCAGATTTTCTGGGGTGCTCCATTTCTCCAGGATGTTGCTCCACTCCCGAGCACCCTCGCCTGGTGCAAGCCCTGTGCTTCCCTGTGAGATGCAGAGAACAGGCACAACTCATGCCATGTGTGGGATGCTTCAGTCCTGACCACCAGCATGCCGGCTCCTCTTTCTCCACTCTCATTCCCCAGTGCCAGCAGCAGTCTCAGGGCAGCTGGACACCCCAGCCTCATYGTGGGGAGCTGCTTTAACGAGGTCACTGCTCTCCCAATAGCCCTGCCGGGCACAGCATCACTGCGCAGGTGCAGGCAGTGCCACTACCGAGCTGTGGGATGCCCAGCCTGGGATGGCTCATTAAYCAGTTGAGATGGGACTCTCATTGTGGAACCACCCCAGGTGGGGATGGGGACCAGGGGCCACCACCACACCTCCCAGTCCTCGCGCCCGGTGCGTTTGGTGGCATGCAGGATGCATGAGACAGCGTTTTGGGGCTTTCTGGCACCTTTTCTAATGGTCTCTGTCTTCCAGGAACCTYGGGAAGTCTGGGCTGCGTGTGTCCTGCCTGGGTCTGGGTAAGTGCCAGGGTTTGCCACAGCCCCTCGGCATCCCCTCAGTTCCGCAGCAGCTGCCGGCACTCCCTGGCCAGGGCAGCACTCGCTTGCCCCGGTGATGTTTGCAAAGGGAAGGAAAGGGTTTTCCTCAGCCCCGCGGCTGTTTTGAGTCACGGCCCAGAAATTGTCAAATTATTTTCTCTTTTCCTGACACGATAGGAAGCGACTGGGCCGTGCTGGGAGCACCACAGTGCACGCGGCAGGGCCAGCTGTGGCCACCACGTGCCAGGGCTGTGCTGAGGGAGCCAGGGTGGGTGACCGGGGGCTTGATGTGGCAGCGCTCAATGCTCACCACATTCACCGTGCACGCCTCTCTCTGTCCCCTGCAGGAACATGGGTGACTTTCGGAGGGCAGATCACAGATGAGGTAAGGCTGCATCCCTTCACCCTGTCTCTCCCCTGGTGAGTGGGGAGGGGAYGGGGGCAGTGGGGATGGCTGTGCATCCCCTGGGTGCATGCGGCACGCCGGAGCTCACCAGCGCTGTGTGCGCGCACCCGCGCGCCGGCTCTCGGCCACCCCCTTCACCGACCCCGCTCTCTCCTCGCAGATGGCAGAGCAGCTGATGACTTTAGCTTATGACAACGGCATTAATCTCTTCGACACGGCAGAAGTCTACGCTGCTGGCAAGTAGGTACCCTGCTTTGTCTCACCCTACACCCCGACTCCCAGCAAATCACAGCGACAATGGGAATATCCCAGGTTTGCCAGCTGCAAAGCAGCTTCCAGGATGGGGCTCTGAGCCCATGCTCGTGGGGGGAGTCATTATTCTGGCCGTCCCATGCTTCCCGTGGTGGCCTTTATCATGCAGGTGTAGCCATGCACCCTCCAAGCACAGGTGTACCCAGGGCATTGGCATGTGCCCACRCATTCACTTAAAATTAATAAGCTCATGCACTGGGGGCAGCTTGGCTCTGGATGCTGCAGCCAAGGGGCAAACAGTGTCCCCACAGCCMCTGCGTTTGCCTCTTGTTCTCCTGGGGTCTGGCGCCATCCCTGCTGGCTGTCACCACTCCCCATGGCTGCACCTGCCRGGTGCCAATGGCTGATGTCCCCTTCCTTTGCAGGGCCGAGGTGGTGCTGGGAAATATCATCAAGAAGAAAGGGTGGAGGTAAGCTAGASACCATCCCTATTTGGCAAAACCATCACTGTAGTCCTGATGGCTGGGAGGGGAAAGCTGGAAGAGCAGCCTTGGGCAGGAGTGTGCCATCCAAGGCAGGGTGCACGGGGCTTTGTGGGTGCCACCACCAGTGATTCTCTTTTGCTCCCTGCAGACGATCCAGCCTGGTCATCACCACCAAAATCTTCTGGGGAGGAAAGTAGGTAACACCCGCCCTCCAGCAGAGCAGCTGGCGTGGGTCAGGCTCTCACCCCAGGCTCTCACCCCAGGCTCTCACCCACCTTTCCTTTTGCAGGGCCGAGACAGAGAGGGGCCTGTCCCGAAAACACATCATAGAAGGTAAGGGTAGGGATGAGGGCGCTCTCCAGATGCTGCTGGCCCCGGTGCCAGGCTGTGCCTCACCTTCTGCCCCAGTGCCTGACAGCCCATCCCTGCTGCAGGTCTGAAGGCGTCTCTGGAGCGGCTGCAGCTGGAGTACGTGGACGTGGTGTTTGCCAACCGGCCCGACCCCAACACGCCGATGGAAGGTGGGTGCGCGCCGCGGTGCCTCGCTCCTCCCCGCTGCCTTTCATCGCCCTCGCGGTTGGTTTGCGCCAGGCTTGTGTTCCAAGGGCATTTTCCCTCCCAAGCAGAATCCGCTCCTCTGCCACCACGGCTGGCCCGTGCCACGGTCACACTTCTGCCACCTCCTGCCCGGCGCCAGGACCCTCTCGGGCTGTGGCGGGGCGGGGTGGCGGTGTGGTGGCAGGTCACTGCCCCCGTCCCAGCAGCGGTGACTCCACTTTCTCTAAATCTCTCTTTTATCACCAGGGGACCCATTTAGTTCCTCCAAGTCCAGGACTTTCATCGTAGAAGGTACTCCCTGCCCGCACTCTGCCCGCCAGCCGCTGCCTGTCCCAGCGGTGTTTCCCGGGGCAGAGCCCCCACTCCTCTGTGATCCCCCATCCTTGTTCCCCCCTCTCAAGCAAACCCTGCCATGAGATGCAGAGGCAGCAGCAGCACAACACAGACACCCCCCCTCGCCCTTCAGACTGTACTGCAGTTTAAAGGACAAAAAGCAGAGAGGCTCCCACCCCCCAGGGTCCTGCCATGGGGTGCCCTTGGCACATGCCAGGGTCTGCAGCAGGGTCCCTCCCCACCGGGGCAGCTGTGAGCATGCTGGGGTGTGTGCCCTGGTGCCTTGCCCTCCCCGCTGCTCGCCTTTGGCTGCAGGAGCACGGGCTTTGGCTTGGCCCCAGCCTGCATGGCTCAGGGCTGGCTCCCCCAAGATGCCTGAGTGGCTCACACAGGGTTCAGGCTTCCCTCTGTGGGTCTCTGTGTGTGGGCAATGCATCAGTCCCTCCCCTTGCAGCAGTGCCAGTGCTGGTAACCCCACAGGGCMTGGGGGCACTGGCAGAAGCCTGAGGCTGTTGTCCATGCAGGGAGAGCTTGGCACCGTGTGAGCATGTCAGGTCGGCTGCGGTCCCTGGCACATCCCGARTGGCTGCTCCCTCTCTCCCCATCCTGCTCTTCTGAAAGCATTCCCTGGACAGCACCCAGCTCCCACCGCAGCGCGGGGCAGTGGGATGCTCGCCAGCCATCAGCACCGTGCGAGCCCCCTTCTGCCAGTGCAGCCCCTGCTAAACCCCACCTGCCCCTCTCTCCTTCCCTCCCGGCAGAGACAGTGCGAGCCATGACCCATGTCATCAACCAGGGGATGGCCATGTACTGGGGGACCTCGCGCTGGAGCTCCATGGAGATCATGGTAGGGGCCCAGGGGACGGGGGGGAGCAGCCCCAGCGATGCTGCTGACGTTGATTCAATTAGACAGCAGCTGTTGGGAGCCAAGCGTGTGCAGATGCACTTAAGCCTTAATTATTTTTCGGGGTGGCCGCTCAGGACTTGGCTGGGGGGCTGGGCAGGGGGCTCGGGGGGGTCGGCAGGGCGCTGAGGGTCCTGGCTCTTCTGCAGGAGGCGTACTCGGTGGCCCGGCAGTTCAACCTGATTCCGCCCATCTGCGAGCAGGCCGAGTACCACATGTTCCAGCGGGAAAAGGTGGAGGTGCAGCTCCCTGAGCTCTTCCACAAGATAGGTATGACAGTGGGGATTCCTCCCCAGCCCCCCAAAGCGCAGTGCTCTCCAAGCCCAGCRCTGCTGGGAGGTGGGAGCAGTGGTGTCATCCCCCTGTTCTGCTCTGTCCCCAGGCGTTGGAGCCATGACCTGGTCCCCACTGGCCTGTGGCATCGTCTCGGGGAAGTATGATGGGGGCATCCCCCCCTACTCCCGTGCCTCGCTGAAGGTGAGCTGCACCAGGGCTGGGAGGGCACATGGGGATGGACAAGGCCAGGGGCCTTGCAAAGTCCCTATGAGAGCAGGAACTCCAGGAGCCACAACCCAGGGAGTTTGGGGATGCCCTGCCTGTGCCAGGTGCTGGTGCACCCTGATCCCACCACAACACCCCTTCCCACTCCCCAGGGATACCAGTGGCTGAAGGATAAGATCCTGAGTGAAGAGGGCCGGCGGCAGCAGGCAAAGCTGAAGGAGCTTCAGGCCATYGCTGAGCGCCTGGGCTGCACCCTGCCCCAGCTCGCCATCGGTAAGAGGATGGGGGACAGCAGGGGACAGCWGGGGGTGACACCARGGATATCTGGGCCGTGCTCAAGCTCTGCTCTTCCCTCCTATCCCAGCCTGGTGCCTGCGCAACGAGGGTGTCAGCTCCGTCTTACTGGGGGCCTCCAATGCCGACCAGCTGATGGAGAATATTGGAGCAATACAGGTCAGTGCTCCCAGCAGGAGCAACGTTTGCCCACAGCACTCATTGCAGTGCTGCACTGTGCGGGAAAAGGGGGTTGTAAACCCAGCTTCACGACAGGTTTTGCTTGTCATGAAGGCGAGAAGCAAAGATGAGGCTTTGCTGGGCTGAGGGGGCAGGGCTGGGCCTGACTCAGGCTCTCCCTAACTGGGTCACCCTGCCGGCAAGCTGGCACGAACGTGGTGGGGCGGAGGCGGTGAGCATCCTCCCGCGCCCACCAGGGTCACCATCCCAACTCCCAGCATTGCCCTCATCCCCCGCAGGTCCTTCCAAAGCTGTCGTCTTCCATCGTCCACGAGATCGATAGCATCCTGGGCAACAAACCATACAGCAAGAAGGACTACAGATCCTAAGCGCGCCCTTGCGCGCCGCGCAGCCCTCGCCGCCCGTTCGCTTGCTTTACGCTTTGTTGGAGCAAAGTGGAGAAGAGTGTGGTTTGCACCGCGAGCGCCGAGAGCCAGCGCTCCACCCGCGCTGCCCCGGACGTGGCTCTGCGGCGCAGGGACAGGAGGCGAGCCCCGAGCTGCCCTGCCCGCAGCCGGACCCGTTGCATGCGTGGCTCCTGCCTCCACGGCGGCGGTGGGCGCGGGGTGCACGCGGGTGCTGTACGCCCACGAGGCCAACAACACGAAGCTGTTCCCCAGCCTGCGCCCGGGCCTCGCCTCTGCCCCTCTCCCACGGCACCGGCACCGCGGGGCTGCGGTTCCTGGAGAGCAGCTGCTCCCAGGGAAAGGGGGAAAGGGTGGGTGGGATGGTGACAGGGAGGAGTTCGCTGCAGGAAGAGCTGGGGTGCTCTGACCGAGCTCAGGGCAGGGCTGGGGGAGTGTGTGTGGGCAAGTGTGCAAGTGTCGGTGTGCATGGACACACATGGAGATGCACGGACATTCAGACATGCAGGGACATCCAGACGTGTGGAATTACAGACAGCTGTGGAGGTGCGTGCAGCCCACCAGCACCTTCAGCTGTATCTGCACAAAGCTACTGAAAGGCTCCACACATGCACCCACGTACGCCTGTTACAGGGGTGTCTACAGACACAAACACACACACACAGAGTCACACACAGACAGATGTAGCTTTACCTCCACCTCTATCCCTGGCATCAGTCTCTGAGAGATCAATACCTATTTACATATACAGATTCCTGTATGTAGATGTGTTCACACACCTCTGAAAAATACATGTATAATGTATATACACACATGTAGACACGTGTGTGCTTGTGTATATACAGACATACATGGTTCTGTGTATTGATATATAGATGTGTACATATCCATGTAAATATATTGCTACAGCTGCATCCATGTTTGTATGGATATATGCACACATGAAAATTACTGACATGTACTTAAATGTGTCTATATGCAGATAGATGTGTATATACAGATATATGTGTACATGTCTCTATATCCATACCCAGCTTTTTAACTATATACTCATGTCTATACATCTATAAACATATGCCATGTGTACACRTGGACACAAATATTTGTAATTTAGATACAGCTATGGCTACATATATATGTATGTCTAGCTATAGCTATATATATGGATACATGTATGATAGATACACATAGATGATACATAAAGCTATAAGGAGAACAATATAGCTACATGTATCTATCTCTTTTTAGCTCTCTGTGTACTCTGTGCAAAACAAACATTTTTTAACCTATATCTACATAGCTGTATTCATAACCACATACCTTTATACACAGTTTCCTCCGTCTGTGCACACATAAATATAAAAACTGTAAATGTAGGTGCAGACCTTCAGCTTTGTACTGTGTGTGTTTATCTGCTGTGTGGCTGTGGCTGCACCTACAGCCCCATTATAAATGTGCATGTGTACAAACATGGGGGGTTTCCTCTGACCCACTCATGACACCAGAGTTCTGTATCTGGTTGAGAGTCAGTGTGCACACCTGCCACATCCACACCCCTACACCTTTAGGTACGTGGATTTACCTGCAGCTGAACCTCTACAGCTTTACCTATACATGTACCTCTATCTACAGAGCTACATCAATGTTTGTGTATCAATRCAAACAGAAAGATATACATTCATATATGTGTGTGAAATAACAAATATATGTGTCTCTGTTATATACACACACATACACTATCTCTGTCTAGGACAGCTATACACCTTTACCTGTGTCTACACTTATGTATAAATATATGCAAATTACAAATACCTGTGTGTCTGTGAACACATACACAAAGATCAGTACACCTATACAGCCATACAGAGATATRGAGATACAGAGATGTGGAGATATATAGATATTGAGATAAATAGATATATCTACACATGTATGTGCATGCATGCACATATATTCAAATGAAAAACACAWTAATGTGTATTCTTACATACACATACATGTATGTGTAAATACACCTCTGTAAATATAGATCTATACATCCACACCACGGATAGATCTATCCTAATACATATMTGCATTATCTACCCATACCCATACCTGTGTCTGCACACACACTCACAAGTATATATGAACACAAATACACATCTATTAAAACCACAAATACATTACATAACCTGTATAATATACAGGCAGGTATATATATGTGTACAGGTACACATCCACAYAGCAGTACCTAAATAAATCAGTATTTACAGCTGTGTATGTTCATATAAAGATATATATGCACACATGTAGATCTAAAACAGTTCTGTGTATATCTACACGTGTACACAGATCTACACATGCTGTATATGAAAAAGTACATGTGTGGGGGTGATGCAGACATGTGTACATATATGTGCACCATGCAGAGATAACAGTAACTGTAGATACATGACATTCTCATGTCTGYCTGTGTCCATGTGTGCATGTCCCTGTGTCTCCATGTGCACATGTGTGTGTGTGTGTGTTTGTGTGTGTAGTTGTCTGTTCCTGTGGACACGTGTGTGTCTGTGTGGACAAGAGGGGCTCCAAGACCATGGCCAGGCCCCCCCACCATCCCTTCCCCTGCCAGGCTGCACTGCGTCCTTCCCAAAGGATTTATTAAAACACAGAACAGAAACCGGGACACACAGAGCACGAAGCGGATGCAGGGGCGTTGCTTACGGCTGCCGGTGCCACCACGCTCGAGGCATCCCCATCCCAGTTCCAGCTGTCCCCTCTGTCCCACCCACATCCCCTCCATCTGCCTGCCCCAAGCCTGGCACATACGGACCCCCAGCCACGCCACAGCAGTGCCAGGGATTCCAGCAGGGCAGCAACAGGCGTGGGCTTGCTCCAACACCACCAGGATGAAGAGACGGCCCTTAGGGGGAAGCTGGGGAGCACAGCCGGCCGGGACACGGCACCACTGGCCTCCACTCACCCCCACCCCTGCCAACACAACCAGACAAACACCGCAACTCCAGCCCTCCCTCCCTCCCTCCCCTCAGCCCACCTTGCCCAGACAAACTCTTCAAGTCTTCAATAAGAAAGTGCAAAAAATGTACACGGACACAAACCCCCAGCCCCGCCGCTCCCACGGGGGCCGCAGCAGGCAAAGCACACTTGAAGCGGGAGCGGGACGGCGCGGCAGCGCCGGCAGCAGCAGCTTGGCTTCCACGCAGGCAACGCTGGCACAATTTCCCTGCCGACCTCTGGCAACAGCGGCTCGTGGCCAGGGACAGGGGGCTGTCCCCCAGGGCTGCTGCGGGAAGAGAGGAGGGCTGTCCCTAAGCCAGATCTGGACCCTCCCCACATGCCAACCACACCCAGGAGGGGCTGCAGGAAGGATCTGCTCCCACCTCCACTGTGGCTGCTTGAGGCACAGGCCACAGTCAGGTACTGGCACTGGGGGGCCAGCCCGAAATGGAGCCTCCATTTAGCCCCCCACCCCTTCATGTTCCCCAGCTAACAGCAGAGAGAGTGGGAAGCACAGCCTTACCTCGGCTAGGAGCGGGAGCTGCAGGCAAAAATCATGGGAACTGCTAAATATCTGTGGTGACAGAGRAAACACCTTGCTCACTACTGTCCTTTGGCAGCACTCCTGGACCACCCAAATCCACCCTCTGAATTCCTCTGCCCAAGAGCAAAACCCCAACCTACCAGTCACATAGGGTCCCAGAGGCATCTGGCTGTAGTTGACAATCCCACCCGGCCCCGGACCACGGAAATTTGGCCCAAAGCTGTTGTTGAAGATCGGGGCAGAGCCAAAGGAGCCCTGGGGAGGCAAGGAGGGAGAAAAGACATGGACCTGCAGCCCTGCCCTGCCCATGACCCTCACAGTGAGGGCTCTGTGCCCGTCCCCACAGACCTGGGCAGCTGGATCCCCTCCACGCGTGGCCAGGCGGCTGAGGATGCTCCGCTCYGACATCTGCAGCCGGGCAGCCACGGGCGGGATGCGGGACAGCATGGAGGGCAAGCGTGTCACATCAGCCTTCATGTCACTCAGCAGCTCCTCAAGCTGGTTCAGCACTGCAAGTAAAGCAGGAGGTACCTGAGGGGATGCCTGTCAGACCCAGCAAGCTGAGAGGAGCAGGCAGCTCCGGGCTGGGAGAACACAAGATGGGGCTGGCTTGGCTCCCCAGGTGAGRGTGGGGAACCCTTCCCAGCCTCAGAGCAGACTCCCCCAGCCCTGCAGGCACATACCCTTGTGCAGGACAGCGTTGGCAGGCTTGTTCCCAGCCAGGGACTCTTTGGAGAGGTGCTGGTGGCTCTCAGCAAGGCACTCCACTTCTGCCAGCCGCGCGTTCAGTGCCATGGCCGGGTGACTGGGGTCTTGGGTCATGTTGAGGTACGCTGCCCTCCGCAGCTGCTCCTCGATCACCAGGGCCTGCTCCAGCAACTGCGAGGAGCAGAACACAAAGGATTCAGGACCAAACCCTGCCCCACTATAAACCAGTAAAAACAGARCTCCTTGCAAAGTCCACTCCCCACTTCGCTCACAGAAGATGCTGGCAAACMCCCCTGGCTTCAGGGTGCTGCTCTGGTCCTCCCACCAACAAGGACTCACCAGCCCTGGGCCTGCCACTCRCCTTAAAACGCCGGGCAAGGAACTTGTTCTTCATCTCAAGGTAGTTCCCCTTGTGTATCTCTGACTTGAAGGGCTCGTTCAGGATCACGTAGCGCGGGTCGTTCTGGATGTCCTGCCAGCGGGCATAGCCATGACTGGTGTGGGAGAAGTGTCAAGGGCAGAACCAGCCAGCCAACAGCCTGCCCACCACCCCACAGTGACACCGTGGCCCTAAACCCTCTCCCTGCTCATCACTGCAGCTCCCACACCCCCAGAGAGGCCTCTCTCRCCACCCCACAGTGACACCGTGGCCCTAAACCCTCTCCCTGCTCATCACTGCAGCTCCCACACCCCCAGAGAGGCCTCTCCAGCCTCGCTGCCTCCTGCTCTGCCAGGTCAAAGGGTACGTGACAATTCCTGCCAACAGCCAGTAGTCGTGTCGGCGGTGCCAGATGTCGTAGATCTTGCCAGAGGACATGGCAGCCCTCTCCTCATTCTGCCACAGYGTGTGCAGCTCTGTGGAAGCAGAAGCAGAAGGGAGACAGCCTGGTCAGGCAGCTGGACTGCAGGTCAACGCACAGCACRCAGGCAGGGCCAGTGATGGAACCTCCCAGGAGCACAGGCACAGCGCAGACCCAGCAAAGCACCAGCCCATCCATGGCCCATCACAAGGGTCACATTCCTTGAACAGGCTCAGAGCCTCTGCAGCAGCTTTGCAGAACAGGCCAACACCACATCTCTCACTCCTACCTGTGAAGCCACCGTCAGCAATGTTGAACATGAATCTGAAATTTATGTTTCTGTCATCCTTCTTTCCCTCCTCCTCTTCCTCTTTGTCACCATTTTGCTGAGCATCACTTGGTTCCTTCTCCTCCTCCTTGCCATCCTCTGCTTGGCAAACACAAGGAATTGGCCTGTCTAATTGTGCTCCACCACTAGACCCACCCCTGCCCCATTAACAGCCAGTCACTGCTGCAAAAGCCACCAACCCCTCCCAGCAGTCCCACTGTCAACACAGGCAGTGCCCACCCCAACAGGGTCTTGTTCCCACTCGTGCCTCCTGAGCACCAGTGGTGCTGATGGCATCTTTGCCACAATGCTGTGGGCACACTCTGTCACTGTGCCAGGCACTGGCCTCACTCTGGGAATTCTTCCCACTCTTCTCTCTCCAAAGCCTCATGCCTCACCTGGTTTGACTTCTTTATCCTCCCCCTTCCCTGGGCTGCTGCTCAACTCTGCCTTCTCCAAAGGCTTCTCCTGCTCTTGAATCCCCTCGTCTGCAGGAGGGAACAGGCCTACAAGAAATGTTTGACATGGAAAGTGCTCTGCAGGGAACAACCTACTTATCCAGACAGACTTTCCCTTTTAGGGTAAAGTAACTATTGTTTGTACGTTCAAAGAGAACATTCTTCTGCATTTTATCAAATAAATGTATTTTGTTTTCCCTCTTCCTTGAGACATCTGAAGGAACAAATRTCCCCCAAAATGACCATTTCATGCARTTTACAGCTTGTTTTTTCAGGARTTTCTGCAGGACTTTGTGACATTCAAGTTTCCCAYAGCGACACAGAGAAGATACACAGCCCCACCTTTCACCAGGGGCTCAGAAGAAGGCTCAGCCTTTTCACAATCCTCTTGCTTCTCTTTCCTTGGCCTCTCCTTGCTGTCACAGCTTTCTGGGGCCTCTTCGCTCTCCACCTCAGCACTTGCAGGTACCTAAAGGCCAAGCACCCATCCCAGATCAGCCTGGCCCTCCCTTCCACAGGGACTACCCCAAGTTCCCATGCAGGGCAGGGAAAACTCCCTGGAGGAGATGCTGAACAAAGCCACCTCACCTGGCTGTCAGACACCTTTCCACTCTTCTGTTCCCCYAGGTCCTTTTCCTCATGGAACCCCAGCTGTGCCTCTGTTTTGTCTGTAGGGAGAGCAAAGCTYGGAAGCTGTTGAGCAGGGCCTGATGAGTAAAGCACCTGCAAAACCTCCTAATGCCTTGGCCCACCTTCCTCCCAAGCCAGATCCCAGCCCTGGATACCTGCAAGGGCCCCTGGCCCCGYGTGTGTGTGTGCTGGGCTGGCCGGGACAGGCGTGTTGGGATCTGAAGACACAACCTCGCTGGATCTCTTGCTCTCTGGGCCCTCAAGAAGCAGGTCTGGGGTGCTGTACTTCCCATTGACATGCTCAAACTCCTGGACCTGGGACAGACACACATGGCCAGGTCAAACAGAGCAGGGACATTCCCAGCTGGTGCCACGGAGTCGACGTGTCCAGGCTGCTCACCCACAGAATGACTAAGCAGCAAGATTACTGCACCCACCCCATTGGGAAAAGCATCCAGAACATTCTTGAAAAGGCCCATTCACAATTTTACTCACCCACCTTCTTCCTTACTAGCGACATGACCCCGATGCGGGTCAGCACGTGCTGGCGGGACAGCCCTTCCCGGGGAACGCCGTCCGCAAAGGTCTCAGCACCATCGGCCCCAGGCTCACACAAGTGTCTCATAAACAGGGACACATATGCCCTGCAGGGAAGCCAGACCTCAGTCCTGCCCCGTGGCCTCCCTGCCCGACCCAGCACACACAAGATCCCATCAGCCACGGATGAGGGAAGCCTCACCCCCAGGAAGGGAACGAGAGAATGAAACAGACACTGCCTCCCCAAAAAGAGCCCACAGCGAAGGGGTGCAGGCTCCCAGCCCTGCCTGCCCGCCAGGACCTCTGCACCTGAACTCCTTCTCGCTCTTCCCTCGCAGATCCCGGACCAGCCAGTGGGAGTTGAAGGCATCCTGGGGGGGCATTCCCCAGCGCATGATGGCGTTCAGGAACGCCTTGCGCTGCCGGGCRTTGAAACCCAGAACCTGCAGGAAACAGAAAATCGCAGAGTGGCCTCAGCAACACGGGGCTCCCGGGACCTCACAGCTGTSACAGGCATTGCTGGACCAGGACTGATGTCCCAGCGGTTCAGCACAGAGGGATCCAGCCCTCAGGCAGCCCAGGCACAGCACTGGCCATGCTCTGGCTGAGGCTCACCTCGATGTTCCCCCCAACTCTTGCCAGCAAAGGAGGGAGAGGTTTGTCTCTGTCAGTCTTCAGCTGTCTCCGTGATTGTCTTCTGCCACCTAGAGCCAAGCAGCCTCAGTGATGGATGGGCCAGGCACCAAGGAGAGACACCTCACGTGCCCCAGGCTTCCTGCCCTCCCTCCTGATGGGAGCAGAGCCCATCAGAGCATCTGCCCAGACTGCAGGGCCCCTTCCAGCCACCACTCCCCAGGCCAGGACACTCCTCTGCCCCTCCCAGGCAAAGGGGGACCATGCCTGGTCCTCGTGCTGGAGCAGACCAACAGTCCTGCAGAGGCCAAGGAAGAAGCTGGCTGCCTTCCCTGCCCTGGAAAGCTCCCCACCTGATAGAAAGCAGGGACACAGTCCCCTAACAGGAGCCCTGGGCACACCAGTCCCTCCAACCCAGACATTCCCGATGCTTCCAAATCACAGGGAGTATCAACAAAMGCATCAACTCACTCTGGCCTTCTGGCCTCTCTTCAAAGTCTTCATCCTCATCCTCAGAGCCAATGGAATACTCTGACTGGTTGTCAGAGAGCTCATCCTGCCACTCTGCAGAACACAAGGGAGGYCAGGTTAGAAGACCCTGCCTGGTGGGGATGTGCTGGACAGGTCAGAGCCTGGTTGTGGGTATGACAGGCATTCACAGCTAGGCAGCAGGAGAGGGGGACACAGCTACAGGAAATCATGTTCTCAGGTTTTACAGAATTAGCATTCTGTTAGGCAGCAAAAACAGAAATATTTTGCCCACTGATATGTCTTTCCTAGATTCTTCCAGCAAAACCAGGGTTTACAGACCAACAAATAAAAAGAAAAAAAAATATTTGAAAATTTCTACACTGGGAAGTTTAGGAATGTGGGAAGTACCAACTGCAGAGAGACACCAAGTGAGAGCTCTGTCTGTCCCATGAGCCTGGTCAGGAGCTGAGCAGCTGTGGCTGTACCTTGGTCCTCCTGAGAGGTGTCATTGTAGTTGACCTGCTTGCGGATTCTCTTCCCCTTCCCCAGGTTCCTGGCCAGATCCTCCTGCTGCTGCTCATAATGGTGCCGCAGCAGCTTCTCCCAGTAGTCAGGGTCCACATTCTCCTCTTGCTTGATGATCTCCCGTTCCACCTCCTCCTGCAGAGCCACAGACAGGGAGCTCGAGCAGAGGGAGAGAGCAGGGAGGGTCCTGCCCCATGCCAAGCACTGGCAGGGACAGGAGAGGGAGCACAGGGAACACGGAGGGGTGCACGAAGGGGTGATTGTAAGACATGATACTGATCACATTACCACACCATCCTCTTCTCTCACAACATACTGAGCCACTTTRAAGGAGCTGAGATACTCATTCATGTTCTGCAGCTCCGTGTCGTCGGTCGCATCCTGGTTTCGGTCCAAAAGCTTCGAGATGGCAGCATCATCATAGTGGATCACACTGCTGTCATCCACATCCTTATTGTCACCTGAGAGCAGAGCCAGGAGAACAGCAGCACAGATCAGGGGGCTGGACAGTCTGCTCCAGAGCCAGGCAGGCTCAGGTGAGGGCAGAGGGARGGAGAGTCACCCCAGCAAAGAGGGGCTACACACCTGGTGGGGTGCTGCCATGCTTTTTTTTCATGCCAGGGGTTGCTGCACCCCCTTTTGCGGACAGTGTGTCTGAGAAAGGGGTAACAGCATCAGGCATTGCAATCCGCTGTCCCTGAGACACCATGCCTGTGGCACAGGGAGAGAACAGAGAGCCCCAGCAGCTCAGAGAGAGCCCTGCCTCACAGGGCATCCCCACCTCACCTTCCACATCATCCAGAGAGAGCCCTGCCCCACACAGAGCATCCCNCCCACACAGAGCATCCCAACCTCACCCTCCACATCATCCAGAGAGAGCCCTGCCCCACACAGGGCATTCCAACCTCACCTTCCACATCATCCAGAGAGAGCCCTGCCCCACACAGAGCACCCCCACCTCACCTTCCACACCATCCAGAGAGAGCCCTGCCTCACAGGGCATTCCCACCTCACCTTCCACACCATCCAGAGAGAGCCCTGCCTCACAGGGCATTCCCACCTCACCTTCCACATCATCCAGAGAGAGCCCTGCCTCACACAGAGCATCCCCACCTCACCTTCCACATCATCCAGAGAGAGCCCTGCCTCACAGGGCATTCCAACCTCACCTTCCACACCATCCAGAGAGAGCCCTGCCCCACACAGAGCATCCCCACCTCACCTTCCACACCATCTAGAGAGAGCCCTGCCTCACACAGAGCATTCCCACCTCACCTTCCACACCATCCAGAGAGAGCCCTGCCCCACACAGAGCATCCCCACCTCACCTTCCACACCATCTAGAGAGAGCCCTGCCCCACACAGAGCATCCCAACCTCACCTTCCACAYYATCCAGAGAGAGCCCTGCCCCACACAGAGCATTCCCACCTCACCTTCCAAATCATCCAGAGAGAGCCCTGCCCGACACAGAGCATTCCAATCTCACCTTCCACATCATCCAGAGAGAGCCTTGCCCCACACAGAGCATTCCAACCTCACCTTCCACATCATCCAGAGAGAGCCCTGCCTCACACAGAGCATCCCCACCTCACCTTCCACACCATCCAGAGAGAGCCCTGCCTCACAGGGCATTCCAACCTCACCTTCCATCATCCAGAGAGAGCCCTGCCCCACACAGAGCATTCCCACCTCACCTTCCACACCATCCAGAGAGAGCCCTGCCTCACAGGGCATTCCAACCTCACCTTCCACACCATCCAGAGAGAGCCCTGCCCCACACAGGGCATTCCAACCTCACCTTCCACATCATCCAGAGAGAGCCCTGCCCCACACAGGGCATTCCAACCTCACCTTCCACATCATCCAGAGAGAGCCCTGCCTCACACAGAGCATCCCAACCTCACCTTCCACACCATCCAGAGAGAGCCCTGCCTCACACAGAGCATCCCCACCTCACCTTCCACACCATCCAGAGAGAGCCCTGCCTCACACAGAGCATTCCCACCTCACCTTCCATCATCCAGAGAGAGCCCTGCCCCACACAGAGCATTCCCACCTCACCTTCCACATCGTCCTTGAAGAGTTCTTCTGTCCCAAACTTGAGGATGTCATCCAGCTCTTGTTTGGTCATGGAGCCCGACNCATCCAGAGAGAGCCCTGCCCCACACAGAGCATCCCCACCTCACCTTCTATCTACATCATCCAGAGAGAGCCCTGCCTCACACAGAGCATCCCAACCTCACCTTCCACATCATCCAGAGAGAGCCCTGCCCCACACAGAGCATCCCAACCTCACCCTCCACATCATCCAGAGAGAGCCCTGCCCCACACAGGGCATTCCCACCTCACCTTCCACACCATCCAGAGAGAGCCCTGCCCCACACAGAGCATCCCAACCTCACCCTCCACATCATCCAGAGAGAGCCCTGCCCCACACAGGGCATTCCAACCTCACCTTCCACACCATCCAGAGTGAGCCCTGCCTCACACAGAGCATTCCCACCTCACCTTCCACACCATCCAGAGAGAGCCCTGCCTCACACAGAGCATTCCAACCTCACCTTCCACACCATCCAGAGAGAGCCCTGCCTCACAGGGCATTCCAACCTCACCTTCCACACCATCTAGAGAGAGCCCTGCCCCACACAGAGCATCCCCACCTCACCTTCGACATCATCCAGAGAGAGCCCTGCCTCACACAGAGCATTCTCACCTCACCTTCCACATCATCCAGAGAGAGCCCTGCCCCACACAGAGCATCCCAACCTCACCCTCCACACCATCCAAGGAGAGCCCTGCCCCACACAGAGCATTCCCACCTCACCTTCCACACCATCCAGAGAGAGCCCTGCCCCACACAGAGCATCCCCACCTCACCTTCCACACCATCCAAGGAGAGCCCTGCCCCACACAGGGCATTCCCACCTCACCTTCCACATCGTCCTTGAAGAGTTCTTCTGTCCCAAACTTGAGGATGTCATCCAGCTCTTGTTTGGTCATGGAGCCCGACTTGGAGCCGAGCCCCGGGCGCACCACCAGGTGTGTGAGCATCATCTTCCTCTTGGCCACCTGGGTGATGCGCTCCTCCACGGAGGCCCTGGTCACGAAGCGGTAAATCATCACCTTCTTGTTCTGCCCGATGCGGTGAGCTCTGCTGAACGCCTGCAGGCAGAGGAGGGAGCTGGAGAGGGTGGCACCCTGCCACAGGGACAACAGGGCCATGCTTCTCACCCTCCAAGCTGCATGAGAGGCACCCAGCTGAGGGTAAGCATGAGGGAGAAGTGAGAATGTCACAGTTYTATATGCCAGGTGTCTCCTAGACTGCAGAGAGGCCAGGAGAGGGTGAGGGAAAGGGACTGCTGAGCAGAAACACCACAAACACAGGAGGAAGTGTCAGCAGCTCTCAAGAGAAGATACTGAAATCCCAGGGAGGGTATGCAAAGAGAGGGCACAGTCAGAGAGGTACTTACTACACAGGAAGGAAAAGGGAAAGTCAGAAACCTGGATGTCATTGTGGGGATTCCAGTCAGAATCATAAATAATGACAGTGTCGGCCGTAGCAAGGTTTATGCCCAGACCACCGGCGCGGGTGGAGAGGAGGAAGCAGAACTGCTGAGCCCCAGGAGCTGAGAACGACAAACCCAGAGGTGAGAACAGGTGAGACAGAAGGAAGCACAGCTCACAGAGAGGAGCAGCACCATTTCAGAGGGACAGAATGGCTCCCACAGCTGACAAGCAAGAGGCAGGGGTGTCAAGGAGTGAAAACACATCGCTCCCTGAGAACCAGGTGCTGCAGAACCCAGCTCCAGAGCAAAGGGGGAGCTCTGTCATCTGCTGAGATCTTGGAGGGAAAGGCAGGAGCCCCTCCAGCTGAACAGCTGCTGGCACACTCAGGGTTCCTTGTGGGAACCAACTTAATGGCATGGTACGAGCAGCCCCACCGTGCCACAGAAAGCCAGACCTGGGAGTGTGGCACCAGCTCTGGGCACTGGCAGATGCCCTGCAGCTGGCCACACACTGTCATGCCCCCCATGGCCCCCTCAGCAAGGCAGGAAGGTGAGTACCATTGAACCTGTCGATGGCCTCCTGGCGCAGCCCGCCGGTGATGCCCCCGTCAATGCGCTCGTACTTGTAGCCTTCATACTCCAGGAAATCCTCCAGCAAATCCAGCATCTTTGTCATCTGCAGGGCAARGTGACCCTGGCGTGAGAGGGTCTGCATGGCCAAACACCCCTGCCTCCCCTGGGGAGCTGCCCTGCCCCAGCATGGTCCTTGCCCACACCCCAGAGGCCTCGGCGGTGTCACAGCATGGCCAGCAAAGCAAGCACAGCCAACAGGCAGCTGCAGAGCAGCAACACTCACATCCCATCTTCTACAGGCAACTCTGCCAGCAGGAGGGAATTGTGTCTGACTGTGCCTCCCCAAAGAGGAGCCTCGTGATTGTTGTCTCTTTTCTGTCCTGAGCTAACAGCTCTTAAACACGACAGGCAGTCCCTCAGGAGTGAGCTGGGACACAGCCCTTGCACCATTACTGCCGTGGCTGCCTGGGGGAGAAGCTGTCACCAGCTATTCCACCTATTTCTGTCTGTTCCCAGCACAAATTTCCCATACATAATTAAAAAAAAAATCCTTCTAAAATGCATTTATTATTATCCCTCCCTGCTCCCACCTGCGAGAAGATCAGAACTCTGTGACCGCCATCCCGCAACTTCTTCAGCATCTTTTGGAGCAGCATCAGTTTCCCAGAAGATTTGACCAAAGAATTCCCATCATAAGATCCATTGGGGAGCACAGGGGCCTCCTGTAAAGGTACCATGGTCAGTGCCCACAAGGACAACACACATTAACCTCATGGAGAACTTCMCTTGCATTCCCAAAACAAAAAATTAAGTCCTCGTATGAAATCACTTGCATGGAAACCCACAGCATTAACCAAAGCAGGACTATGGAAGCAGCWGCCACTCAACACTCTGAGACATGTCCAAGGGTGCAAAAGCAGGGGACATACCACAGCTGCCACAGGGAACAGGTAAGGGTGATTGCAGCACTTCTTCAGGTCCATCATGATGTTGAGCAGTGAGACCTGGTTCCCACCACCTTTTGAATTCAGGGCCTCAAAGTTCCTTGTCAGGATRAACTTGTAGTATTTCCTGCAGGAGAGGAGATGGGACAGACACTGTGTTATCTGGGGCAGGTGTGGGACTGGCACAAATGGGAGGGCACTGAATTAAACCCCCCTAGTGTCACTGGAGATGCAAAAGGGACATTTGGAGGGTTTTTAAAACAATTCAGCACCTAGGGCTGGGTGTTTCCACTTGTTCTGGGGGACCACAGCCCTGGCAGTGGGATGGACTGAGGGGCACAGCACCTCCACCACCACCCTCTGCYGGGTGCCAGCCAGGGGGAAGAAGTGACAGGCCCTTCCTGGAAGTGYCCTGAGCTGCAGGAGATGCCACTGGAGCTGAACAGGTCAGCCCAGCAGAACCAGAGCTGGGGCAGCAGCAACGCTCCAGGCACACCAGCAGCACAGGCCATGTCCTAGTGCCAGGAACGTGAGAAGGGGATTCAGTGTTTTCTCCATGTCCTAGTGCCAGGAACGGGAGAAGGGGATTCAGTGTTTTCTCCATGTCCTAGTGCCAGGAATGGGAGAAGGGCATTCAGTGTTTTCTCTGTGCCCCCAGAGCCAGCAGAGCCACACTGGCAGCCTCCCACGCCCCAAGGACTGCACAGAGCTCAGTTCAACCTCACGGAACATTCTCTGGGTGAGACACAAAGCACTCCCACTGCAGCAGGTCCCAGCAGGGTGCCTGTGACCCCCCAATCCCCACTGACACCTCCCCATGCTGGGGGAAGCCAGGCACCCCTGGAGTCACTCACTTCTGCATCTGGCTCAGCTCCACGCGCACGATCAGCTCCGTCTTGGCCGGCATGTTCTTGAACACGTCGGCCTTGAGCCGCCGCAGCATGTGGGGACCCAGCAGGTCGTGGAGCTTCTTGATCTGGTCCTCCTTGGAGATGTCTGCAAACTCCTCCAGGAACCCCTCCAGGTTGCTGTGGAAGCAGCCAGAGCCCCATGGCACTAAGCAACAGGGGCATGTGAAAGCAAAGGGATCTGCAGCTTTATGACTTAAAAACCAGGGCAGAGCTCTCGAGGCACAAGAGGAGATAATGYTTGTGAGGAGCCACCCTGATGGCCTGGGTGAGTGCAACTTACTTAAACCTCTCAGGAGTCAGGAAATTGAGYAGGTGGAAGAGCTCTTCCAAGTTGTTCTGGAGCGGAGTCCCTGTGAGGAGCAGCTTGTAATCGATCTTGTAGCTATTCAGCACTCTAAAGAACTGGAAAAGAAATAAGTTTGGGTGACAAGGACTGCAAGGAGCCAATGTGTCACTGTGGGCTCTGCAGGGTGCACGTGGAGACTGAGCAGTGACCCCCATGGTGGGCATGCAGAGCAGGGTGCCAGCACGTCCTGCTCCCAGCCATTCCCACTGAGCACAGGCAGCAACCCTGTGTATCCTTGGCTCACACTGCTTGTCTCCTTCTTGGGGAACATCCCAGGAGCTGGAGACTGCACTGAGCCTCAGGTAAAGGGAAAAGGAAGGAGAGGGAAGAGTTCCCTTCCATAACATCCTGTCCAAGGACTGTCAGGCAGCCAGGCTGCTGCCTCTCCTGCTGCTGAAGGGCTTTTAATGCATGGGATGTTAAAGAGAGAAAAATAAAATCACTCACAAACACCTGCCACCTACTTTGGACTGGTTGTTCTTCAGCCTGTGTGCTTCATCCACCACCAGACAGGCCCACTCTATGGAGCCCAGCACTGCCTGGTCAATGGTGATCAGCTCATAGGACGTGAGCAGGACGTGGAACTTGATCTGGGCTTCCTTCTGGAGGAGCAGAGGGAGAGAAAAGCTGGGATAAGAGCAGCCAACAGGACAGCCTCCACCTTTGCTGCTGCTGCATGTGGTCCAAGATGAGAAGGGCTGCACTGCCTGGCACAGAGCTGAGTTGTGCCAGCAGAACACCCCAACATGAGAACCAAGCAGGGGGCTACAGACATAGAAAAGCTCTGGCAGAAATCTGTAAAGCTCATCACAAATCTTCTGTGTTTGTAAACAATGCCAGCTTCCCTCTGTGGRAAGCTGACCAGGGACCCTCTCCAGGTCAAATTCTCCTCTCCCTTTCTTACTGGCAGATAAAGGGAAGTGTGAGGGTGTTCACAGGGGTCTTAGGATGAGGGAAGAGACGAGAATGTTGACTCCACGTTTCAGAAGGCTTGATTCATTATTTTATGATATATACTGTATTAAAACTATGCTAAAAGAATAGAAGAAGGGATTTCATCAGAAGACTAGCAAGAATAGGAAAGGAATGATAACAAAGGCTTGTGACTGACTGAGACAGTCCAAATAGCTGGGCTGTGATTGGCCATTAATTAGAAACAACCACATGAGACCAATCCCAGATGCACCTGTTGCATTCCACAGCAGCAGATAACCATTGTTTACATTTTGATCCTGAGGCCTCTCAGCTTCTCAGGAGAAAAAAATCCTAAGGAAAGGAATTTTCAGAAAACATCAYGGCTACAGGGAAGGGGCAGGCACGGCCTCAGCTCCCACCTTCATCCTGAACACCTTCTTCCCGCTGCGGATGGCGTTGTCCTCAAAAGAAAACTCATTTTCCCGGATGACCGAGCGGCTCTCCTTGTCCCCCGTGTAGGTCACCACGTAGAAATCAGGCGCCCACATCTCAAACTCACGCTCCCAGTTGATGATGGTGGAGAGGGGGGCACTGACCAGGTACGGCCCTTTCGAGTGGCCCTGCTCAGGAAAACAGAGCCCAGGCTGATCTCCCTGTGCCCAGCAGCTCTCAGCCACCTTGGGACTGCTGGGCGCTCCACTCACCTCCTTGTACAGGGAATACAAGAACACGATGGTCTGCACTGTCTTCCCCAGCCCCATCTCGTCAGCCAGGATTGTATCTGTCCCTTGTGCCCAGGAGAATCTCAGCCAGTTCAGCCCTTCCAGCTGGTAAGGGTGCAGCGTGCCTCCCGTGGCATCGATGTACCACGGCTGCTTGTCAAACTTCACTGTGGGCTGGAAGGAGAGCCACGGCAMAGAGCAGTGAAAACCACCTGCCCCTCCTTCCCCTGCACCCAAGCACGTCCCTCTTTGGGGTTGTAACATGCAATAGTCCCAAAAGAGACACAGACACCATCCCTGGCACAGCCCACACCCCAGGCTCCCCACAGCAGCACCACTCCAGAATTTTCAATGGAAACAGGGTCCCCAAAGGAACCAGAGGAGGGCACAGACAGCCCACCCTCCCTCCATGCCACCACACAGTCCCCACCACTCTCACTCACATCCACAAGAGGTGTTTCTGGAGGCTTTTCCAGCTTCTCCTCTTTCAGCTTTTTCCCTTTCTTGTTCAGCTTCTTCAGAGGGCGCGTGTCCTCCCCCAGCATCAGCTCCCTGTGACAGCCAGCACACATCAGGGATGGCAGGGGGTCACTCTTCTCTCAGCTCCAAGCCAARGGACAGAAACACCTCCCACACTCCACTGCCCCTCTCCCCACAGAAGCTCTTCTGGCCCTGTTAGCACGAGCACTCCTTGATTTTCCCCTACAACAGTCCACAGAGTCTCCAGAACGAAGAACAGCAAACTCAGAGTGCTGTGGTTTTCCCCCAAAACAGGCAGCCTGGCCATGGAGACCATGAATGTCATGGCAGTGCAAACACAGGGGAAGGGGAGCACAGGCTGGAAAAGAGCAGGTGGGATTGCCCAGCAGCCCCAGAATGGCACATCAGRAGGGCCAGCCTTCCTCAGTGCTGGGCCACCTATCTTTGAGGGGAAATCACTGCAAGCAGAGTCAATGTGYTCAAAACGGGGGCACCTCTGTGTCCCCCTTGTCCCAAACACCTGCAGGGGCTGCCCTGGCTCTGCCCAGCTCCCCCAGCTCTGGCCTCCCACCTGTGGTTCCAGTAGAGGAGTTTGAGGTTCTCATAGTAGGGGATGTCTATGTCATCGATCTCCCACGTGCACTGGTCATAGGGCAGGTCCTTCCACTTGATCAGGTAATGGATGTCTCCCTTCTTATCAAAGCTGTAACACAGGGCACAGAAAGCTGGTCAGGGAATGCCAGCAGCCCCTGGGAGCAGCTCACTGTGATCTGATTCTGCAGAGCTGGGTGCTTCATCCTCTGCCTTCACCTACACACCAGGACATCCAAGCTGAGGTAGAAAAACATAAAGTATCAACACTTCCAGCAGAAATGCCTATTCAGCTGTGAGTGTGTCAAGCCATTAAGCTTTCCAGACTGCTTTTCCTTTCCACTAACAACCTCATTTCCCTGTTTCACCAGGCCTGGATGGATACCAGTGCTTCCCCTCTCACCTGCAGCATTCACCACTCTAGGAAGTTCTGCTCACACTAAAAACAGAATAAACACATTTCCAAGTGTGACTCTGTGCCTACAGGGAAATCTGCTGCCTTGTTAGTGGACAAGGTRAAGCTCACATGAAAATCAGACAGGCAGCTTTAGTTCTTTCCTGCCACGCAGCCTTCCAGCAGAGCTGCTGCTGCTGCTTGGTATTTCAAGCTGCCACTTGAAACACAGAAATTCAATAAAAACACATCTCCAGCCACTCAATGCAGAAAGCCCATCTGCACAGCACATCTCATTCACMGGGAATTTCTTCTACAGAAAAGAAATATCAATGTCAATGTCTGTAAGGGAGTCGGCCACATGCTGACTCTTCCCCTCAGCATCAGAATTTACAGAATGGTTAGGCTGTAACRGGACCCAAACAGTATGACTGGGAAGAGTGGAACACGGTGCATCCACCTCTAGGAAACTGGTTATAACTCTATTTTTGATGTTTAACATAGCAGAAATTAAAATAAGGCAACAAGGATCCCCTTCCAGCCTCAGCTTCAGCCCAGAAGCAAACCTCCAAGGCAACAGAGACCTCAGCACAGGCCAGAAGCTGAAATCCCAGCACCCCAAGGTTTTGGCCCTGCAGAAGGATGGCAGAATTCCCCWCAGGCTCCTCACCTGTGGTTCAGGATGCGGTGGATCATCATCCACTCCGGTTTGATGCCGTAGCGGTAGAACCGCTCCTCCATCTTGGCATACTGGGGGTCCTTGTTCTTCCTCTTCTCCCTCTGGCTGTCCTCGTCCCCAGAGCCGTAGTCGAAGGCCGGCGGCTCGTCCATGTCGTTCTTGCGCTGGTAGTTGCGGTACATGACGGTGTGGTACAGCTCCAGCTGCAGCACAAGGGAGCCGCGCTCAGCCCGCGGCACCGGGCCCAGGGCTGGGCAGGGGCTCTACAGCAGCGCCACGCGGGCTCACCTGCAGCTCCTTGACCCAGGAGCAGTGCCAGTAGGACAGGCCGGCCCATTTCACAAAGAACTCTCGCTCCGGGATCCCCTCCAGCGCCTTGGGCGGGGGCAGAGCCGGCGGCTGCGGGGCGGCGGCGGGCGGCGGGGCGGGCGGCTCCCTCCAGGCCCAGTGCAGGATGCGCTGCACTTTGCCCTTCAGGGGAGGGCACTGGGGGCACAGGCACAAACAGGGGAGAGTTTAAGGTGAGRCCCCGCCAGGGGACACAGGGAAGTGGGGGGCAGAAGGGGAACCTCAGTGCTGGGAGGACAGCAGCCAGCACAGGGTGCCTGAGGAGTGTCCGTGACACTCCTGCATCCCCCATGGGGGGGATTGAGATAAGCCATTCTGGTCTGGCCACCAGGCAGAAAAGGCCCCTCTCTACAGGCCACACATGGAACAAGGCTTGACATCCCACCAGAAACCAGGAGCCAGCAATTCCCRCGGGGAGACCACAGAGGCAGCAGAGCCTTCCAGA
Source organism: Cardinalis cardinalis (assembly GCA_014549065.1). Classification (NCBI taxonomy): domain Eukaryota; kingdom Metazoa; phylum Chordata; class Aves; order Passeriformes; family Cardinalidae; genus Cardinalis; species Cardinalis cardinalis. Next base: position 523,016 of record JACDOX010000236.1, read on the forward strand.
GGCACCCCGCACCCTCAGGCACATGCACCTGGCAGTGACACTCCTCAGGGAGGGCTTTGGGGCAGAGGGCAGGGCTGTGAAGGGCAGCAGCAGCCACTGGCAGGGCAGGAGGCGTGGGAGCAGGGACAGAGTAAGGAATGGGAATGTCAGTAACACTCACAGTACAGCGTGGGCAGAGCCATTCACCGTTTGGGATCTCTGGCAGCGGCGGGTTCAGGCAGTGAAGGTGGTAGGAGGACGGGCAGGTGTCGCAGCACAGCAGCTCCCCTCCGTCCTTACACACCCGGCAGAACTCCATGTGGTCATCCTCCTCCTCCTCCTCGCCACCATCCTCTTCCTCCTCCTCCTCCTCCTTCGGCTCCCACTGGATGCCCTCCTTCTCCTGGGGAAGCACAGCCAGTGTAACCCCAGGGTTTCCACCAGCAGACCACCTGCTCCCAAGGGACCCCAACACCACTCACACAGTGGGGGCAGCTCCACTTGCCCTCGGGGGCCTTCTCCAGCTCGGGGTCCAGGCAGACCAGGTGGTAGGCTCGGGGGCAGGTGTCACACAGGATGATCTCCCCGCCCTGCTGGCACACCTCGCAGTAGTCCTGGTGGTCGGTCTCGTACCCGTCCCCCTCTTCAACTGCAAGCAAGGGACAGGTGACAGTCAGAGGGGTGGCAGAGCAGCCAGCTCTCCCGGAGGGAATGGGACACGTGCTCCTCTACCATACAGTTAAGGAAATAAGGACAGCATTTCACCTCAGACCCCTCCTGTTAGTTCCCACTACCTCTCTGTCCCTCAGCAGCACAGTTCACCTTTGCACACAGCATCATCTCACCTCTGTCTCTCTTTCTCTCTCCACACTGTATCATCCTTTGGTTCCTTCAGGCTCTCAATGGAGAATGCCAGAACCTGGAGAGGTTGCAAGGGAGGCCGGTCAGAGAAACCTCCCCAGGCACCAGCACCRGCTGCAAACGCACCATGCAAGGGTGACACGGCCAAGGACAGGACTCCTCTCCTGGGACTACTCTGCTCTTCCTCAGGGCTCCCTGGCACAGAGGCAGGAGCACTCTCAACACAGCATGGAAGGGAAAAGGAGCAGAGAAACGAGGCCTTGCAAGGGCCAGAATGGCTCATCTTAATTCCCAGCTCTGCCACAAACTCCTGGCATGGAACTCCAACCTTGCACTCCTCCAGCAYGCAGCAGGAGCTGCCTACCTCCAGCACCAGGGCCCTCACAAGGCCACAAGCAATGCCCTTCACAMACCAGACATGGGGCCAGCCAGCCAGCCCAGCCTCACCAGCCAGTGGGGAGGCTGGCCAGTGTCACACCCTAACTGATCCCCAGCCCAGAAGCTGCCCTTCCATTCCTTGGAAGCAAAAATCCATCAGAAAAGCTAAGAAGCCAAAGGATGTTGTGCCTGGCTCTGAAATATCTCATCCCAAACAAGGACACAAGACAGAAAGGCAACGTGCTCAGCACAGGGGGCTGCTCTGCAGAGCAGCACGAGGACAGAGGTGCCAGGGCACAACATCCACCCGGGAAGGGATGAAGGGACACACACACAGATGTGGTCACACAGCCACTGGCAGATCCTGACAGATCCTTTCCATGGCTCACAGGCCTCCCTGTCCCTGCACRGCTACCACAGCTCTGCCACCTGCCTCTGCCTGCCTGCACACCTCACCCAGACAAGACATCCCTCACCTTCACACAGCCTCACCCTCAGCCTGCCCTGCTCTGCTGGGAGCTCGCCACCAGCCACACCTCTCCAGGGGCTGCTCCTCAGAAAATCACTTCCCTGGAGACCCCACAAACTCCTGGCAGGCACGAGCCCCCCAGCAGCAGGGCCTGGACACCAGGAGAGCACCTCACACTGCACTCACACAGACAGGCACAGGCACATCCTCAGTGCCAGACACAGCCCGGAGCTGCACGGGCCAGGGGAGCACCAGCAGAACAGGGAAATCCAAACAGAACAGCAACAGAGTACAAAGGATGGCCTACTCCTCTTTTTCTTTTTCCTCTTCTTCCCTCTCTTCCCCAGGCCAGCTGAGCACTCGGAGCGCACGGAGGAGCTGTTGATGCTGGCGCTGTCAAAGTCGGATTCCTCCCGCTCCTCCTCTTCGCTCTGCAGAGGGAGAAAGCAAAGCACACCCAGTCCAAGTGCTGGCATCCCAGCTGCCATTCCACTGCTGGGACTGCTCTCCTGGGGAGGAACAACCCTACACTCCCACCCTGTGCATCCAAAGGCCCCTTTTCCCAAATCTTGGCAGAACTTTGCTCCCTCTCTCTCTTTTGAGACCCATTTCAGCCCTGCCATCCCTCCTGTGTCCATGCATGCAGGCACTCACACTTGGCATGAAAGGAGTCAACACAGGCCTAGCATTCTATGGAGTCAAAACATAACAATGCATCTGAATTCTTACTCAAGCATGCAAACCCCCAGCCTGCACACTCCTAACCAGCTGCTCAGGCTCCTCCTGCTCTTTGTCACTCCCTGGAAGGTGAATGTGCGGCTCTAGAGCACGGGAGGAATTTTTTGTGATACACAATTGAAGATCTGCAGCAATGAATGGCTCCTGCCCTTCAACCTTCAACACACAGATGTGCTTGCAAACAGGTTGTGTTATGGAAATTAGAGCTGGCACTGCAACAGAGTGAGCTGAGGGTGTTGTGACCCTGTTCACAGGGGTCTTAGGATGAGGGAAGAGAYGAGGATCTGACTCCATGTTTCAGAAGGCTTGACTTATTATTTTATTATATATATTATATTAAAACTATACTAAAAGAATAGAAAAAAAGATTTCATCAGAAAGCTAGCTAAGAATAGAAAAAGAAAGAATGATAACAAAAGCTTGAGGCTCAGACTCTCTGTCCGAGCCAGCTGAGCTGTGATTGGCCATTAATTAGAAACAACCAACATGGGCCAATCAAAGATCTACTTGTTGCATTCCACAGCAGCAGATAACCATTGTTTACATTTTGTTCTTGAAGCTTCTCAGCTTCTCAAGAGGAAAAACCTTAAAGAAAGGAYWKTTCATAAAAGATGTCTGTGCCAGGGTGTTTGACCAATATTATCAACACCTAGAAGAGCCCCACCCCCAGTCACTTGTTCTCTAAGGAAATTATTCTTTAAAATTATTCTTTAAAATGCTGTTAACTCCCTGAAACACTCCTGATAGTGGTGCACTGAGAAGAGCCCAGTGTGCTGTGGCTGGGCAGCTCCAGCATCYCAGGCAATGCCACGGGACTCCAGCTGCCGTGGGCAGGCCCTGCTAATGCAATTAAAGCATCCCAGCATTCTCTGTGCTGCACGGTTCAGCTGCAGTGCAAGCCCTGAAGAATTCCTTTGCAAATGAAATCTGAAATGATGGCATTATCACCCGCACGGCTGAAAGTAAACAGGGTCATGTGGTTTTAGCAAAAGCTGTGGCCAGACACGAGTCTCAGGAATCTGAGCCTGGACAGGGTGCAGGGGGATGTGCTGATCAGAGCCCCAAAAAGGGGCACAAGTGAGGCTGTGACACCCCTGACACRGGGTGGGTGCACCTCCCCAACGAGGGCTTGTCCCAGTACTTCCCTCCCAGACCCAAAGCCCCGCAAACTTACAGAGGAGCCCTTTTTCCTTTTGCTGGAGATTCCTCCAAACCGAAATTTCAAGCCTGCCATCTTTTTCCCTTTCCCCTTTTTCTTCCCGTCTTTGGAGCCCTTGATTTTCTTCCKTACACCTGGACCTGCAGAAATGGAAAGCTTGTCTGTTAGTCTACAAACAACTGTCACCCAAATCACCCCCCAGCACAGCAGAACAGCAACTTCCCAAAGCAGAACACGGCACAAAGGGTGATCCCTCTACTTTCCCACTACTGCTCAGCTCAATGAATTGCCACAAACTGCCAAACATCCAGCAGACCCAGGGGCTCCATCTGCCATGGTTCATGAACCACATGCCTCTCAAGGACCTCTGCAAGGCCAACGGGAGCTGCAGACACCACTCTGGTATAGGAATGTGCCCCCTGTTGACWAAACTATCTTTTGTCCCTTTAAAAAGGAAAGAAGCCCAGAAGTTTCTCTCCTCGATTGGGTAAAAAGACATCTCATAAGCGTGAGACTTCACCTCAAACTTAAGGATAGCTAATTGGACAGAAGCCAAAAAGTCTCACCTAGGCAATTTACTAGAAAAAGAAGAGAACAAAGAAACTAATGGCTTTTGTGAAGTGTTTTACCAGGAGCAAGAACCTCTTGCACCTGGCTCAGTTTTTCTCTGTTTGTTATTTTGCCTTCTATTAAACCTTTTTGTTTCCAACACTGCAACAGAAGCCATCCTGCTGATTTTATGCCTCCAAAGACAGGTGAGCCATCTTAGGTGAGTAATTTTAGGTGAGACCTCAAAGAGCTCATGAGCTCTCACTCTTTTAGGTGATACCTCARAGAGCTTAWGAGACCTKGCTCAAGGAGGCTCCYATTACCCTCTGGCACCCTCTTTACCTCACAGGTTGGCCGAAACTTGTGCTCTGCAGCCTTGTGCCAGCTCTGCTGGCAAGAGCAGCCCCCTACAAGCAGCACCCACCCTTTCCCTCCTTGGTCTTGGCCTTCCTGATGACGGTGGGCAGGGCAGAGGGCTGGGGGCTGGCGGGSAGCCCCGGGGAGATGGTGACAGTCTCCACAGCTGCAGCCACAGCGGCCGCAGCCGCCGCCGCCGAGCTGCCCTTGAAGGGGTTGTTGGCACTGAACTCTCGCCACTTGGCACCCAGCACCGTCATCATCTTGGACATGGGGATCTTGGGGTTCTTCTTGGCAATCAGAGGCCTGCAGGGGACAAGGAGAAGCACGATTAGCAGCGCTGTGCCGTGTGTCTGCTCCTGCACTCACGTGCTGGCGCTCCAGCCCGAAAGATGTGGTAGTGTAAGATGTGGTACTTCAGCCCAAAAGATGTGGTAGAGTGAAAATCCCAGCAGGAGTTTCATGGGGAGGCAGCAGAAAGCAGAGCTTCCTCAAGCAAATGTAGGCAAGGGGGGGCACACCTAAATCTCCTCAGAGACTTCCCTTCCCTGAAATACCTGCTGTGCTCTGAAAGGCTCGTGGTACAAGCAGAAATTCACGAACACTGTTTTTCTCATTAAACTTTTCAAATAAGCATACACGAAATATGGGGTTTTGGAAATTCACGAACTCCGTTTTTTTCATTAAACTTTTCAAATAAGCATACACAAAATATGGGGCTTTGGAGAGAAGGAGGGACAAACACTTCAGCTGCTCTCAGTCAATCCTCCAAATAAATGGAGTTCTGAGGACTGAGTTGGGAGGAAGAAGAGACAAGGAGCTGGCGATGCAGAATTGACTTCACAACTTCATCTGCTGACTGAGCAATGCCCAAACCYCAACCAGCAGGACCACAGCTCCCTACCTGAGGAACTGGCTGAAAGCCTTGTAATTCGTCAGAGTATGGTAATCCTCTTCTGAGAAAACGTAATCTACGTCATCGAGACCCCATTCCTCCATGAGCTGGGCTGAGCTCTTGGGCTCCTGGAGATTTAGAGAGTCATCATTAATGCAAACTCTGCAGATGAGCAGCAMAAGGCTGGCTCTGTCCTGTGCTCCATATCTCCCTAGTCAGTGATATGCAGGGATTTGTTTTTGGGATTTATGAAATAGCACACGCAAGCGCTTAACAAATTAATGCTTCRTGCAGTCCCAAGAAACAAATTAACAGGGCACCATGGAAATGCTCCCCCACCATGTAACACCACACAAGGCCTTGGCAGGCTCCACAGCTCCAAGAAACTCAACTTCTCCCTGCACTCAAGATAAGTACCAAGGAAATAGAACTTTTCCTGTCCCAGTCATTCACCTGCAGCCTCATCATTGCCAAACCCCCAAGGGTTTCCCACGAAACCCTCAACTCCCCTTGCCCAAGCCTGGCTTCAGGCACCAGCACCAGCTCTTTTGTACCTTTAAACTTCCATCCTCGTTGTCATCTTCCTCTTCATCCTTCTTCTTCCGTTTTGGCTTTTTCTCCTTCTTGTCTTTCAGTTTTTTCTTCTTCTTTTTGTTGGGAGAATAGTCACTCCCTTCGCTTTCCGATTTCTCCTCCATCTCCTCCTCATTTTCTGACATTTCATCGTTGCTCCCCTAAAACAGAAAGGGACAGTGAAGAACAAGCCTGTCCCCACTTGATTCTCCTCCCACATGAAACCACCCATCTCCAGCTGATGATGCATTCTGCCTCCCCACAGTCAGAAAGGAGCAGGCTTCAATGGCTACACTCTGCTGGAAGAGCCAGAGCAGGGACTGCCCAGGGGAKATTTTTGTTTATTTCTGGAGAGATCATGACCCACTGCACAACGCTGACTGTAAGAGAATTAATTACCACCCCAAGGAATGTGGCTGCCTGTGGGGCAGAGCACTCAGGTAACTCCCTGGGCTGCCAAGACACACGGCCAGGGCATGTCCAGCTGTGACCGTGTYCACAGGGGTCCCAGGATGAGGGAAGAGACGAGGATCTGACTCCATGTTTCAGAAGGCTTGATTTAATATTTTATGATATATATTATATAAAAACTATACTAAAAGAATAGAAGAAAGGATTTCCTCAGAAGGCTAGCTAAGAATAGAAAAAGAAAGAATGATAACAAAGGCAGCTGTCTTGGACAGAAAGTCTGAGCCAGCTGACTGTGATTGGCCATTAATTAGAAACAACCACATGAGACCAATCACAGATCCACCTGTTGCATTCCACAGCAGCAGATAACCATTGTTTACATTTTGTTCTTGAGGCCTCTCAGCTTCTCAGGAGGAAAAATCCTAAAGAAAGGATTGTTCATAAAAGATGTCTGTGACATTCAGCCTCCTACCAACCAGCACATCCAAACCCTTCTCAGCAGAGCTGCTCATCACCCAGCCTGGACTGATACCAGGGGTTGCCATGATCCAGGTGCAGCACCTGCACATGGTTCTGTTGAACTGCACGAGGCTCCCTCCTCTCTTGCCCAGCTCCCTCCAGATGCCACCCGGTCCCTCGGGGCACTGAGAGGCACCAGGGCTCGGCAGGGCTGAGGGAACAGCTCCAGCCAGGACTGCGGACAGCGCCCAGCCCCATCCCGGCTCCCTCTGCCCCTCCTGCCCGGGATGCTGATCCCGGGGCGCTGCCGGTCCCTCCCGGCTCGGAGCAGCCCGCGCCTCTCCTTCAGCAGGGTTAGGAACAGCTGGAATTGGGCACAGGATAATTGGTTTCCATGGGAACTGCTGCAGTACAGGTTGAATCTCCCTCTCCGCTGCCTTCCCTGCCAAGGACCTTCATCTGCCTGTGCTGGGGTTCCAGCCACAGCCGGGCTGTTCCGAGCGGGTTTTTTTCCGCAGGATTCGTGCATCGCCTCCAGCTCCGGCAAATTCCCGCGGCGGGGCAGCCTGGATAAAGCCCAGGGATTGCAGCAAGCACAGGCACCGGGCTCTCACCAAAGCCTGCACTTCACTCCCACCCTCCTCTTGCAGGGTCCTAGCTGCTGGCAGGTTTAGTTCTGGAGAAATCCAGCAAAGTTTGCCCATTTCTAGCTTGGCACCGCGCTGTCTGCCAGGGCGAGCGGCCACAAACTGAGGCCATTTTCCATGGGAAAAAGAAATCATTTCCCCAGGGTCTGGGGATCAGATTAAAGGTGGTGTTTGGGGCTCTAATGATTTGTAGGGTCCTAGTTGCTGGTAGCTTTAGTTCTGGAGAAATCCAGCAAAGTTTGCCAATTCCAAGCTTGGCACCACCCTGTTGGTCAGGTTAGATGCTGCAAACTGAGGCCATTTTCCACGGGTAAAAAAAGTCATTTCCCCAGGATCTGGGGATCAGATTAAAGGTGGCATTTGGGGCTCTAAGGACTTGCAGGGTTCTAGCTGCTGGCAGCTTTAGTTCTGGAGAAATCCAGCAAAGTTTGCTAATTTCTTGCTTGGCACCGCCCTGTCGGCCAGGGCGAGTGGCCACAAACAGAGGCAATTTTCCATGGGAAAAAGAAGTCTTTAGAGAGAGTCCTCTAGCAGGGACAAGGCTCATCTGCCCCCAAAACTCTCAAGAAGGAAAAGGAAGCCCCATCTTTTACACCCTTACCCTGAGGGCAGCCTGGATGTTGCTTCATGCCAACAGCTCCAGCTTCTCCCTGGCTTTGACAGAGAAGGGGACAGTCTCCCACAGGTGGAACCTGGTTAGAGCTGCCCACACAAGGCAATAATTTAAAAAAATGGGGGCTCTCAGCCTGTTGTTTCCTCCCCACCYCCATCTCAGCAGCAGCCAAGCCCAGCACAAGCTGCAGACACAGCTGCAGGGCTCAGGCAGGTCAGCAGCAACAGCAAAGGGGCAGAGGTGAAAACACCTTGGAGTTGTGTTTTATTTTCTCCCTCTCAGAAAACAGCACAGGGAAAAAAACTGTGCCTAAGAATGGGAGAGGTAGAGGGGTCAGAGGGCCAGTGTGGTATCTGCAGAAAGAGAACATCACCATGGCCACGATGGAAACAAGCTTCCTTGGGGCCAGCAGGAGCAGGGCAGGATGGAATCACCTGTCTTCAACCCAGCAGCTCATCACACTCCTGCCCACAGCACAAGCACTTCAATGCAATTCCTCATCCAGCCCCTCTGTTCACTGCTCCCTTGGCAAGGGGGGGTCATCCCAGATGTGCTGGTGAGCAGTTCCTCCCCAGCCCCAGCAAGGGAAGTGAGGGGCTCAGGAACCATCACTGCTCGCCCTTTCTTCCCAGCAGCCTGCCCACATTCAGGAATGGCAGGAAAAGGGCCAGCACACAAGATGTCTGCTCCTGTCCTCATGTCCAGCACTGTGTGGGGATGGGACAGTGAGAAGCAGAGCCCATGTGGCACAGGATCAGTGAGCAGTGCCAGGCAGCCTTCTCAGCCCAGCAGCACAGCTCCAGCCCAGCCCCAGGCCTGACCCTYGAGGACACAAATCCTCACCTTTGCTCTCCTACAGAAGGCCTGAGATTCCTTCCATGTGCCAAGSCCTCGAGGCCCCTGGACCATCTCACTTGCAAACAGCTGGAATGAGGGCAGCCAACACCAGCACCCACAGAAACCCCCAAGCCCTGCCCTGATCATGTCCCAGCATGGTTTGCATCTCCCTCTGTGGGAACACGAGCCCCAGCTGCTGTGTTGGTGCAGCCAGATTTACTGCTGCCCCCAGATGCTGCACGGGGCAGGAGGACCCCAACACACGGGGCTGGGCAGCACCACTGCACACACCAGTGTGCCCACGAGAGCGGAGCTGTGCCTGTGGGGTAGGAGCCTGCAGCACTGCCAGCAGGCATGGAGGCCCCTTCCCTGCCCAGCTGCTCCCCAGACAGGGCACACTGCCACTCCTGAGCAGCCAAGCTGAGAAAGACACACCAGGGGCAAGAGGGTCACCTGCCCAGGCTGGAGAGCACCTGCTCAGTGAGGGAGAACYCCTATAATGACCCTTCTTTCCATCCAGAGACCCAAGAGGTGCTTGGCAGCAGCACTGCGCTGCTGCCTCTGCACCACAGTCCCCTGTGAGAAAATGCAGTGTTACCTCCTTCTTCCTCCTCTTGATTTTGGCAGCCTTGCCATCTTTCAGCTTCTTGGATTTCTTCTTTTTCTGTACCACAACTTGGTCTTCTGCAAAAAACTCATCCAATCCTTCCAGCACCCCATCATCTTCTTCTGGGGACAAAAGGGACAGCTCACATGGASAGACTGCACAGGCACAGGACAGCATGCTCACCGTGACAGAGGAGCACACCTGAGCAGCAGCTTTAGGCCACAAGACTCAGAGCTCTGTGGCCTCTCCTGCAAGGTAAAAGCRCTTGGCTTTTACCTTTCTGATCCCCAGGTAGAGCTCACAAAAACACAGTGAGCAGAGGAGAGGAAGGGCTCATGAGGAAAACAGGTGCCACAGCTGCCAGGCTGTTCTGGGCTGCYCTCACCAGCTCAGGGAGCCAGCCCTGGGCAGAGGCACTGATGCCAGTGCACAYCTCCCCTTCCCATCGTTATCTCCCCAAACCCAGGGCATCCCAGCCAGWCTCCACACAGCTTTATGTCTTTATTTTTGATTTCTGAGCTCACACAGCAACACCACTTTGGGGTGGTTAGGATGTATTGATCACTCGACTTCTGAGAGGC
>JACDOX010000236.1:541773-555911 GCA_014549065.1 Cardinalis cardinalis
GGGACATGGCTGGGAGCAGGATGGGACAGGACAGGATTGTGGGCTGGGTAGGGACATGGCTGGGAGCAGGATGGGACAGGACAGGATTGTGGGCTAGGCAGGGACATGGCTGGGAGCAGGATAGGACAGGACAGGACTGTGGGCTGGGTAGGGACATGGCTGGGAGCAGGATGGGACAGGACAACATTGTGGGCTAGGCAGGGACATGGCTGGGAGCAGGATGGGACAGGACAGCATTGTGGGCTGGGTAGGGACATGGCTGGGAGCAGGATGGGACAGAACAGGACTGTGGGCTGGGTAGGGACATGGCTGGGAGCAGGATGGGACAGAACAGGACTGTGGGCTGGGTAGCGACATGGCTGGGAGCAGGATGGGACAGGACGGGCCAGGTTGGTGCTGCTGACATGGCTGTGCCCCCTGACTCCTGCAGATGCTGCAGACGGAGATCCAGGGCCTGAAGGACCAGGTGCAGGAGCTGCACCGTGACCTCACCAAGCACCACTCRCTCATCAAGTCGGAGATCATGAGCGAGATCCTGCAGAAGTCGCTGCAGATGGACGTGCAGATCGCAGCTCACTACTCCGCCGTGGAGATGATGCGCAGCGTCTTTGAGGAGGTACAGCTGGCCCATCCTGGCAGAGCAAGGCCCCTCTGTGCCGTACCAACGCAGACTGCCCAGCTCCTTCTCTTCCTTCCAGGTTTGGGAGGAGACCTACCAGCGGGTAGCAAATGAGCAGGAGATCTATGAAGGTACTGCTGACCCCACGCTCCCTCCCTGTGCCCTCACTGGGGGGGTGGCCGTGTCCCAGCCCACTCCTCTTGTCCCCAGCCCAGCTCCATGACCTGCTGCAGCTGCGGCAGGAGAACAGCTGCCTGAGCACCATCACCAAGCAGATCGCGCCCTACGTGCGCTCCATCGCCARAGTGAAGGAGCGGCTGGAGCCCAGGTGAGGGGTGCAGGGACCTTCAGGGCCAGGGGGGACATAGCTCATGGCTCACACCCATCCCACCACAGGCTGCAGGAGCCCCAGGAGCCCAGAGAAGAACAGGCCCAGATGCTGCTCAAGATCTGTGACAATAATGAAGTGGTGCCAAGGTAGGTGACAAGTAGAAGGCAAGCACCTCCCATGTCCTTTCCCAGACAGTGACCCTGTCAAGGTGTCTTCCCTTCCCCAGGGATGCCTCACCTGGCAGCAACAAGGGGGCTTCAGCCAGCCCTGGGGAGGGCTTCATATCCAAGGACRCCCCTGGAGACCCCTCCCCAAAAAACAAAGACTTCTGCAAGGGCCAGCAGAAGAGTGGAGCAGAGACTGCTACCCCGAAAGAGCCAGCACCATAAGCCCAGTGCTGGGCACGTGGCTGGGCTGCTGGGCAGAACCATGCCCTGGTGAGTGACCAGCTCCTCTTGCCCAGTGCCACAAGCCAGGGTAGGAAACAGCCATGTCTGCAGCACATACAAAGGCCTCAGGTGGACTTGCTTCTGAAAAACTCTCCTTGTGCTCCTCCTTGCGTGTGTCAGAGTGAAATAAAAGGGTGCAGTTGTCCATGTCTGCGTGGTTCTGCAGTGCTGACAAAAGGGATCTGCTGGCTCAGGGTGTCCAGCTGCTCCTAAAACCACAACGTTGGCAAATTATGGGGAAAAATAACTCCTGGTGGAGGACAGGGGTACGTGGCCGGGTGATGGAGCATCCTGTGAAGTTCTGGGCAGCCACACACCAATGTGGGCCAGGTGCCAAGAACAGCTGCTCTAGAGGTTCCCTGCAAATGTAACACATGGGAACTAAGAACTCACCAATCACTGTGGCACAGAGGGCAGGGTTTCAGTTTACTCCAGCTTCTCCCTAAAGTTTCACATGCCTTCCCCACACCTGGTAAGCTGATGTCTCCTCACAGAGCTTCTGGTCACAGGATTTGGGAAAAGAATAGGTTAAGAGAAGCTGTTGGTCTCAAAAGCTTCAAGAGACACTGAAAGTTTTGCTCAGGGTGGAGTTTATCCCTTTCTTTCGGTGCCAACACATCCTGCTTGGACAGAGCCTGCACAGCTGGAACCAGCTCTCGTGAAATTAGGATCAAGGTTCATTTACTTTGAAGAACAATCTGGGAATGAGGCTTTGTTTCTGTTGTCAAACAGCACATCAAACCCAAGTGACAATAACTTGTTCCAAAGTTCCTTTGATCAAGGGCACAGCAGGAACATTACTACCTATGAAAAAATTGCTTACAGATTAACCTGCTCGAGGCACCACTGGCTGCAATCAGTGCTTCCCTGAGACAAGAACAGCCCAAGTGGGAGCCTCCGAGCACCCAGCACAGGTCAGCACTCTCCCACTCGTGAGTCTTCACCTTTGCTCTTTTCTCCCAAGCCAAAACCCTGCTCAGCAAAGGTCAAGTCAGCAACAAGGGCATGAGACAGATGCTCTGTGATCAAGGAAACCCAGTGGAGGATGGACTCTGCATCAGTTCAGCAAGGAGAAATGGAGGGTCAGGGTAAGGGTTAGGGTCAGCCTCATCCTGCACAGCCCCACAAGTCACTGAGTCACAATCATGCCTCAACACAGTACTCTGAGAACCCACCAGGAATTATAAAGCATTCCAGTTTCCATGATACCACCAGCACCTCAAAAGACCTTCAAATAACCAGACAGAAGCTGACAAGTTTTCTCTTTTTCTTTTTTTTTTTTTTATATAAAAAAAAGAAAACCTAAACCCAAACCCAAGCTATTCTCACCAAGTGCCCCTTCCTGAGCCGTACCGCAGCACCTTCCCCATGGAACACCACAAGCTCCAAGCATGAACTGACAAGCAACTCATTTCCATTCCAGCAAGGAAGAATAATGTAGAACTCAAGAAAACAGTGAACCTCTTTGGTATATAACAACAAAGTTATACCACACAGCTCAGTGGGAACCATTTCCAAATGGTTACTATAAAAGAGCATTAGCTAGCCCAACTCTTCTCCTGGTTGGAGATTTCCTTAGAAGCATCTCCTACTTGCCCTAACATCACAGCTTTTGCCCAAAAGAGCAGGGGAGGACCTCAGGGACTAAAGCCCTTAGCAAGCCTGGCAGCTGTGGCTCTTTCACAACCCAAAATCCTGGGATCTCTGCAAGACAGAGACAGCCTGGCAGGATAGGAAGCAGCGTGATTTGGAAGCAGGAAGAAGGAACAGAGGTGGCAGCAGGAGGCAGCGGCTGGAGCAGTGACACTGCACCCACAGCAGCATCCAAGGGACGAGGAGAGGGCCCAGAGGTGCTCAGATCCAGYGGCACGAAGGGAGCAGCAGAACCCYCCCTGCAGACCCCAAGGCCTAGAGAGAAGTGAGTGGTGCCGTGCTGCACTCTGGCACTTCGAGGGCAGAGCTGGAGGCTGCTCCCTCGGCCGCCCCAGTGCCAGCTCAGGGAGTTTGGCCCGAGGAGATTAAAGTCRTGTCACCGGGCTGACGAGGTCAGAAAGCTTTAAAATCGAATTATGCAACAGGAACAATCTGCTGCYTAGCACCTTCCCCGCCCAGGGCCAGGAGGGCAGTGCTGTTTTCCAGTAGAATCAGTTCCAGAGGCGTTCCAAGACAATTCAGCTGCTGCAGGCAGGATTCATTCTCTTTAGGGTCGCTACAGGCTAAGTTATCTGGAAGATCCCTGAATGTGCAACAAAGGACTGATCTCAAGGAGGAGGAACGAGCTTCTGATCTGCGAGTGACCCAGCAGGCTGCCCAAAGCTGCAGCCCTCCACCAGCTCCTCCTGGGTGGCCAGGAAATACCAACAGGCACCTCCCGATGCCGTTGCCACACTGGGCGCAGCAGGAGCCGGGCGTCTGCTCAGCCAGCCTGGTTTGTGCCCACGTTACAGTTCCAATCTGACTCCTTTAATAAAAGGGAGACCCGATGGCACCTTCCTTTTGTACTCCAGGTACTCTTCTCCAAAGAAGTGAATGAGWGTGATCTCCTCCTCCTCGATCCGCTCCCTGAAGAAGCGCCAGGACGCCAGCGCGTAGCCCACCACGCAGATGGGATTGCAGAGCAACACCTGGAACAGATGCTGCTGGTGAGCACCCCCTGGAGAACACAAGGCCCCACAGCTCATCCCCCTCCAGTAACAGTGACACAGATAAAGAAAATACCCCAACACTTCTGTGAAAATTCACAAGCACTAGTTTCTCCCCAGAATGAAGGGTGCCACCCTTACGGACTCTCTCCAGAGAAACACAAGCCAACGCCAGCACCCAGCCAGCCACAAGAACACACAAGCAGCACTGAGCTAAGGCTCGGCCGCAGCTGGCCAGAGCTGACCCTCTAAGCAGGCAGTTTCCTTGCCCTCAAGCACAGGACTGGTGTTTGGCAGGAGCCAGGTTGAGTCTCATCACTCACAGAAGGCATTTTGACCACAAGGATACAGAAAACTCTGCACGCCAGCTTTAGACCAGCAGCAAATCACACCTCGAGCCTCCAAGGGGGTTGTGGGTCACAACCCCTGCTCCACCACCTCTCCTCACTGCACAGAGAAAATTAAGGGAACAAGATCTTCCCAAAGATCCCACGGGGCAGAGAGCTCAGGGATTCCAGATTTCCTGTGAGCCAGAGGGAGGCAGCAGAATCCAGGCCCAGTCTGCATCCCATCACAGCATGGGCAGCACTGAGAGCAAAGACTGGGGTCGTGACAGGAAAGGATCTGAGCACTCTGGATACAGTACCTGTGTTCCAATACTCCAGTAAAACCATCCCACGTAGGAGGGGTGCCGGAACCACCCGTACACCCCACTTGTCACCAAAGTGTGGGTGTCAGATTTCTCGTTCTGAACGATGTGGTTGAAGTTGGAGCCTGCTGTGAGCATGGCTGCCTTCCTCAGGCAGTCCCCGAAGATCACCATCAGCAGCCCCACGGTGCTCAGCCAGGTGATCTGCTTCAGCTCTGCATGGACAGGGAGGGGCACAACAGGTTTGCACAGGTCTCCAGGGCTGCAGGGGGCTGCTCAGTGAGTGGGCYTTGCCTCCCATCTCAAAGCAAAATGTGTGACAGCACCAGCCATGCACTGCCATCTCACACCAAACAGATAAAGCCAGCAACCCCTGCTTGGTGTTAGCATGGATTAGTCCGTGAGGGCCAGCTGGAGAGGCTGAGCAAAGCCAACACAAAGCACAGCCAAGGACATGCTCAGGCTGCTACAAAACGAAGGGGAACAGTTTCCCTGTCCCGAGAATAAACAGATGAGCACAGCCAGTTTGCCCCAGACTGGGCAACCAGCAACAGATTTGATGACTTGATTTTATTCCTGTCAAAGGGCGACACCCAGGTGTACCTGACACAGCAATCTTACACCACGGCAGGAAAGGGCTGAAGATCCCTTGTTCTGGCATGTCAGAGTGGGGGGGGGGGCTCCCCCCTGCCCTCCCAAGATCCAACCCGAGAGGCTTTGAGCACTGAGGGATTATGACTCTGGCAAAGCTGCTGCAGGGTTGTCACGGRGCAGCAAGCTGAGGGTCACCTGCACTTTGCTACCAGACAGATGGACCCCAGGCAAGCCACGTGCAGCTAGGCAGAGACAGGCAGGGACAGGGCGGCCGACCTGGGAAGAAGAGCTTCTCCAGCGTGAACTCCACCCAGGAGGACAGGGCAGCCAGGTTGTACTCGAAGCTGTGGTTGAGTAGGAAGGAGTCCAGCGAGAGGCTGCGCGGGTTGTTGATGGCTGTCACCAGATACTCCGAGTAGTGAAAGAGGGACAGGGAGCACATATACCTGCGGCGGGAGGGAGGGCAGGTTCAGTAGGGCCGGGGGCACCGTGCCCGCCCGGCCCGGCCCGGCCCGGCCCTTACCATCCGAAGTGGCGCCAGGCGGAGCGGCCGGCGCCCAGCAGCAGCCCGCAGCCGAAGGCGAAGCCCAAGAAACAGGCCCGGACGGCGATCTGCAAGCACAGGGAGGGGAGAACGCGCTGCCGCCGCCGCTCCCCGGGCGCGGGGTATCCCTACCGGCGCACCCCGGGACCCTCCGCAGCCGCGCCTCACGCCGCCGCCCGGCGGGGCCACCCCCGTACCTTGTAGAGCGGCCGCGGGTAGATGAGCAGCAGCGCCGCGTTCACGCCCGCCACGTGCAGGGCGAGAGCCAGGCGGCCGCGCAGGCCGGGAGCGGCCAGCAGGGAGGGGGACGAGCCGAGCAGCAGCGGCAGGGCCGCCACCGAGGCGCCGAGCAGGAAGGAGCAGAGGCTGGCGCGGCCCTCCCGGCCCAGCCGCCCCCTCCGCGCCACCGCCGCCGCCATCATGGCGGCCCCGCCCCGCCCGCGTCGCCGGGGAAACGGCCCCGCCGCTCTCGCGAGAGCCCCGCCCCGCGCAGCCGCGGCAGCAGCGGAGCGGCGCCGCTCTCGCGAGAGTTGCGCKGTGGTGCCGGTGCGGTGGGAGGAGCTCGGGCCGTGGCTGCCGRGGCTGGTTCGGGTTCGCTCACGGAGCCGGTTTGGGTTCCGTCATGGAGGCGGTTCGGGTTCCGTCACGGACCCGGTTCGGGTTCGGTCGGGGTTGGAGACCTTGTCCATGATCCCGTCCCACCGCCCGCCCGGCATCGGCACTGTAATGCCCAAGCCCATCACCCAGCGGCAGGTGCAGATGCCGCTGAACAGCTCCAGACACGGTGACTCCATCCCTTCCTGCTGCCTGAGCACCCGAACAGGGAACACGTTTGCTGATACCTGTGCTGAATTTTCACTCTGTCAGCCTAAAACCATTACCCGCTGTCATCGCACTGCAGGCACYCCTGCAGAGACCAGCCCCACCTCGCTAGAACGTCCTGTCAGGTGGTTTATTGTTTAACRTCCCAAACCGGGAACCCATTCCAGCAAGAACTGCTCTGACGGTCCCGTTAAAACAACCCGACTTCCTTAAAAACAAGGCTGGGAACGCCTGGCGCCACTTGGGGAGCGCGGGCGGATCTGGGGGAGGGAGGAAAAACACAATTGTTTTGAAATAAATGTGTCAGCCTTTCATTCCAGTCAATGAAACAGATTTTATTTATGCCACAGGATTCCTTAAATAACTTAGATGCGCACAGAGAACTACCTAGGGATGTCACAGACATTCAGTGCGGCCCCGGCGCGGCACAGCACGTACGAAAGCTTTGGTGTGCATGGTAGGACAAACCAGCGAGTCGAACACAGCAGCACAAAGACTCGCGGCCTCACGCGCCCCTCGAGCCACCACACGCCTCCAGCCTGGCTCTGACACGGGCAGGAACGTCACCAACGGGGATCAAACAGCAACAGCGGCTCTGGAGGCAGACGGTGAGTGCCTGGGAAGACTCCTGGGGGCTTTCAGAGCCACCTGAAGCACGGGGTCTGCGGCGCTGAGCCCATCGGCAGCGAAGCGGTGGAGCCGGCAGCAGGCTGGGGCTGGGGCGGGCGGAGGCACAGGGCTGCGCGGGCCGGACACAAAACRAACGGGAACAACCTGTATGCTTGGCGGGCGCTGGTGCCACCCGGGTCACTGCTGGGCAGCCTGCTGCTGCATCTGCGCCTGCCGCTTGGCTTTGGTCTGCAGGTACCTGCCCTTCCCTTCCTCAAAGCGACGCTTCTCGTCCTCTGTCTCGGTCTAAGGTCACAGAGAGAGTGCAAAGCGGCGGTGTCGGTGTGCTGCAAGAGTGTGTGGGAGGGAAACACGCCTCCCCTCACACTTCTAGAGGTGCTGCTCTCTGTCAAACACACATGACAGCCAGCGTGCCCTGCATTAAGCAGGASACCTGTGCCACATCAAATATTAAGCAACACCCCTGCCAGGATTAGGGGAGATGATACAGGCAGGAGGCCGGAATGGGGACACCATGGGGAGCAGCTATTAGGGATGTGGGGGTTGCCACTCAGGGTCCCCTGGTGTAGAGCCAGCATGCAGCCTGTCCTCAACAATGAGGAAGGAAAAAATCCCTAACCTCCACACAATTTTCAAAAGAAATAAAAAACAAAACAAAACAAATAAAAACATTACAAACCTAAATCCAAAACAAAACAAACAAAACAAAACCAAAAATAAAACAAAAATAAAACAAGCAAAACCCCCTGAAGCCTGTCCTAGGAAATCTCATTCGTGCTCATATTTTTTCTGCTGAGTAACTCAACGGAAGAGGATTTCTTGGGCTGGGCTCTGCTGCAGGAGGAGCAGGAGAGGTGATGGCCCTGCTGGGTCCAATCCAGAGAGAAAAGCTCTTACCAGCAGCTGCGGGACGGGCAGGGGCTTCCCCTCCTTGCTCAGGGACACGTAGGTGAAGAAGGCGCTGACGGCTCGGTACCGCTCCCGAGGCTCATCCACAAACGGGTCAGCATCCACAAAGACCTCTATTTCCATGGACTTATTGCTTGTGAATGTCATACGTCCTGAGACAGTGATGACACAGCCTGTGAAGCAGAGAGGGGCTGGTCAAGGCAGCAAGGGGTACTGCATGTTTTATGCTTAAGCTGTGTCTTAAGCAGAGCACGGATTAATCAAACAGCGTCTAATTTTCTCTGCCAGCATGTCCTGAGAGTGCATCCAAGGGAGTCAGGGTGTGGCAACACAGCAGATCACAGTGCCTACCACCACCCCTGGTACCTTTTTTGATCTTCTCATGGAAGTTGATGGCATCCACCGAGGCAGTGACAATGTTGGTCTTGCAGTGGCGGGCAGCCACAATCCCAGCAACCTCATCCATGAGCTTCATGGTGACACCTGTGAGGGCAAGCAGAGGGTCCTGTCTCAGGGAGGTCAGTGGGATTTCTCGAAAACCACACAAAGGTCAGTAAGGTCTTGTCATGGCCAAAGCTATGCTGGGAATTTGGACCAGAGACTAAGTCCCAATTTCAGGAAAATCCAGTACAAGGGCTCCTGTCAATACCAGGGCAATATCCTCACGGACCTGGGATTAAGGTCAGCTCTGTCTGTCCCAAATTTCTCTGAGCAAACTTCACCCTTACAAGGTGAGATCAGTCCCACAAACCTTGAAACAGCCCTGACCATGTTCGTTTTGTTTGTTTAAGGATTAGGTATGTGTTGTCCCAGCTCTCAGCAAACACACCTCTCCCAGGGCTTGCACTACATGTGCCAGCCCTGCAGGTGATGGGCGCTGCCAGCCAAGAGGAAATTACTTCAGGCAACAGCAGTCACACGCTGCGTGTTTGTACTCCAGGATTTGCAACCTCACAGGCAATGACAAAACTGTAGGATTTACAGTTCRAGTACATGAGCTTTTGGAGCACAGAGAAAGATGAAACTTTTGTCTCAGCTAAAGCAACTCTGACCTTGACAGTCAGTGCRAAGGGGCCTGTGTGCCTCCAGAGGCAGAGCCCACCAAAACCAGAGTCACTTTCCAACCACTCTTAGCTCCAGGGAAAAGGCACCTGGAGCTGAAGCCCAGGTGCTGTGCAGRCAGTGCTCACTCACCTCCATGCACAAAGCCCAGCAGTGTGCAGTCTGACGGGCCCACCAGGTGGATCAGGCTGGACTGGCTGTAGCCAACGGTGTGTGGCTCTGGTTAGAGAGCAAAGCAARGTGAGAGCTACTCAGCTGGCACCCATACACCCCTGTCCTAAGTAGTCCAAAGGAAGAAAACATGGGGCTGGCTTGTGCAAAGCTGAACAATGTTGAAACCARCAATTAAACCAGGCTGGAGAAGTTCCAAGAGCATAGACTGTTCATCACCTGATGGACTGCTGCCTCCCTCTAATCTCCACCCATACACTTTATTCTAGCTCAGCTCATTTATTTCTTTTCAAGCTTTCAAAGAGCATGAAAGCAAACAGGAGTGAACTGGGTCACACTGCTGTCTGCTCCCCCCCTCAGCTGAACCTCCCAGACCCTGCTGCACAGAGCCCCTGTGTTCCCCTTGGTGGGAAGACATTCACCCCCACGCCCCCAGCCCTGGCACATGCTGGTGACCTCTGTCCCAGCACACCCTCCAGGTGACAGAAGTCACACCCTCAAACTCCCAGCAGAGGAAATCCTCTCTCAGAAGCGGCTGTGTTTCCTGTCTGATGAGAGATGTTAAAGAAGCTCAAAGAAAGGAAAAGCAGCCCAGTCCCACTCAGGGTGACCACCCATAGAGCAGTGCCTGCTGAACCTTACCTTTCGTCTGCCTGTCTGTGAGCAGGGAGGACAGAGGAGAAAAAAGCATTTGAGCAACTTTCATCTCCCATCACCTTCCCCAACATTCCTCATGTGCCACCTCTCCTCTCCACCTCTGCCTGAAGACCACAGCCAGGCCTAGAGGCCACCCTTCCCCAGCACTTACATTTACCCCTTGCTGAGCAAAACCAGCTCTAGCTGCACACAAGCACACAAGGATACAGGAACAGGGTTTTGGAGAGGGGATGTCGTGCACCAGCCCCTTGAGGGTACCACAGGTATCCACTCAGCTCCCCCTCCACTCACACACTGCTGCTCCAAAATCCCATCCCCATCCCTGGTGTGATGTTTCAGAATGCACACTCGCACCTACAGGGCCCTGGGGATGCCCCGGGGACCAGTCTGGKCTCCCAGTACTGCTGGGCAACTTGCACTGGGTACCCACTGCCTGTGTTACCTGGGTTGATGACAGGTAAGATCACGTCACCATTTCTCTGCTTCGTTTCCAGCCGATCCAGCTTTTGCTCCTCATAACGCTTCTTCCCCTCATCCTCCTGCTCCTTCCTCGCATACTGGAATAGAAGGCTGGTAAGAAGGGGATTGGCAAAGCCACTGGCACAGCTGGGAGTGCCAACAGGGCCAGGTTAGTGCCATTCCACAGGGAGGACAAATTCCAGTTTGGGGGGACCCAAGTGAGCTGTCCTACCTGGATGGGGGGAACCTCAACGACCTTATTCACGTTCTTCAGGGACAGTGGCACATACCACAGTGTCGCTTTGTTCGTCACCTTCTTTCCCCCTGGAGGAGAAGCAGGCAGCAGGTGATGGTACCAAGGCCAGCAGTGCTGTACCTGCCACCAGTCTGGGGTTGGGCACACACTGGCAATGCCACTGGCATTGGTGGCCCCTTGCCCTGCTGGCTCCTACCCGGCCTTAGCTCTTAGCAGATGTGACAATGTGCTTTTGGGAAGATGTCCCAGCAAGCGGAACTKGTTGTCACAGCAACAGCAGGAAAAGGGACTTTTTCAGGCCAAAGGCAGCCACAGGCAGCAAATCAGGCAGGAAGAGCTACGAACAGATTTTGCTGTTTTTCACTACAATGGAGCCATAAATCCCAGGGAGCCAGCTTGGCCTCCCTCCCCAGCACCAGCCCTCCCTCCGCTCCCAGCTCTGTCAGTAAACACGCCGGATCTCCTCTCTGCCAAATGCTTCCAGTGATGGAGCAGAGGATGGGGTCACCACTGCGAGCTCTTGGCTCTACACTGTTTTTCCTGGTGTTCTGGAACACAGCCCCCAGCAGCCACCCACCTGTCAAAATGTTCTCAGACATGACGTTGACCTGAACCTCCACAGAGTGCCGGGAGGTGTAGGTGATCTCGGCACTGACGTTGGCCACCTCGCCGATGCACATGGGCGACAGGAAGTCCGTCCGCTCCACCCGTGCCAGTGCCGCCACGCAGGCCTCCTGGGGACGGTGAGACAGCCAAGACAGTGATCACAGCCATGCCACGGGACCACAGCTGGCAGCTCCCTGACACCAGCCAAACCTGCCATGCCATGTGCGGCTCGGATACTGCAACCGCCACCTTTATCAGCCACTGGCCGTGCTTCCTTCCCCATCTGTAACCAACACCGGCGCTGCCCCAACTTGCCTTTCTCAGGAGTTAAAACATTAACAGCCATAATGAGTAATAATGTTTCTGGTGGTAAACCACAATTTCAGCAGAATGCTTCCAGCTACCGGGACCTGGCTGCAGGCAGAGACACCAGTGGTTTGCATGCAGGAGCAAACACACCCAGTGAGACACGGCAGGGAGTGAAAGGTGACCCTGCCAGAGSCTGGCAGACACACCGGCACCTACTCACCCCGGCCTGGGAATTGCAGTGGCGGGTGCTGATGATGGCTCCTGCCTCCTCGATCATCTTCAGGATGGTTCCCCCGTGGACATTCCCCGCGATGTTGGCATCGTCTGGGCGCATAATCCTGCCGAAGGAGGCACATGAGAGCTCACAACCCCTGCCGCGCCCCCAKCCCAGCCCCGGTGCGGCTGCCCGGAGGCAGCAGATCGCCCACCGGCTGAGCTGCCGGGACATCGCTGCTCGCATGCGGCTTCCTGTGAGCGGCGATGGAAACCGCCGTGAGCGGAAGGAAGCAGGGCGCCTCTGCCGGGGCACCCCGCGTCTCACCAGGGCCCCACCCCGCCGGGCTYCGGTGCGGCGCACACCGAGCCGGGCCCGTGCCGCCGCTCCACGCGGCTTCCCGGCAGCAGCCGCGCTTCTGCCAACGGCGAATAACGGCCYGGGGAGCACCGGGGCAGCGGCTGCGCGCTGGCACGGACAGGAGCGGCTGCTTCAGCGGGGCCGCGCCCGGGAGCCGCGGGGACACAGCCGCGGGAGAACCGCGCCCGGGAGAACCGCGCTCGGGA
Source organism: Cardinalis cardinalis (assembly GCA_014549065.1). Taxonomy (NCBI): domain Eukaryota; kingdom Metazoa; phylum Chordata; class Aves; order Passeriformes; family Cardinalidae; genus Cardinalis; species Cardinalis cardinalis. Next base: position 554,263 of record JACDOX010000236.1, read on the forward strand.
GAGCCGCGGCAGCGCTGCCCGCTGCCAGCCCCCGCAGCACGGAGCACGGGCGCGGCGCTGCTGCGCTCTGCCCGCGCCCGGTGTCACTGACAGCATGACTAAAGCGGGCGGCGCCGCCGCTGCCGGCAGCAGGGCGGGCAGGCAGCAGACCAGGCATCTCGGTCGCGGACCAGCACCCGCCCGCCGCCCYCAGCACGCCCGCCTCCCTGCCCAGCCCTGTCCGGGTCCCCGAGCGCGGCGGGGCCGTACCTGGACACCTGGATGGCGGCCGGGCTAGGGCCCGCGGCCCCCGGCTCCGACATGGCGGCACCGGCGCCCCGCCCGCAGCGGCGCTGCGGCACCGCCGCCTTGGCCCCGCCCCCGCCGCGCCCGGACACGCCCCCGCCGCGCCCGGACACGCCCCCGCCGCGCCCGGACACGCCCCCGCCGCGCCCGGACACGCCCCCGCCGCGCCGCGCCATTGGCGGACAGCGCGCGGGGCGGAGCGCGGAGCGGGCGGCTCCGGGGCTGCCCGCGGAGTCGTGTGAGCCCACCGGGACTGGGGTCCCCCCGCCGCGCCCAGGAGCGCCCTGCCGGCTCGGGGACCCGTATGGAGCCAGCGGCTTCGGGTTGGCACGGGCAGCACCGTTCTCGGTGCGGTCCCGGAGCCGTCGGCTCTCTCCGGTTGTAACACYGTTCCCGGTGCCGCCCCGGGGTTTTGGTTCGGGTGGTGGCGACAGTCCCGAGCAGGCGGTGACTGCTCGCAAGGTCCAGAGGACGTTCAGGTCGCGCCCGGGGGACACGGGGTGCCGGCAGCCACGGCCTCACCGACCGCGAGCTCTCAGCTCTCGTCGGTGCGAGCGCGGCGGCGAGTCTCCGTGAGGGACCGGAGGGTCTGCGGGCAGACGGGGCCGCCCGCGGGCRCAGCGGGCTGGAAATGCCGGAGCTGTCACTTTGCACGGCTCGGCGGAGGCAGGAAGGGGCCGTAGCCGGGGCGCCTGCCGCACAACGCCCGGTGGAGACAGGGCGCTCCCGCTCTCCATGCCGCTACCGGCTTTATAAGCCGCCGGCGGGGCAGGGCCGGGCAGGGAGGGCGGGGGACAGGCAGGGAAGGAGGCGGGCAGGGCGGCCTTGCCTTGTCCTCGGTGCTGATCGAGAAGCGCCTCCGCTGTCCGCGGTCCTGACGGAGGGTCTCCCCGCCCGTCCGCCCACGCCGCCCGCTGCCCCGCCAGCGATTCATAAAACTTTTCCGAGTGGCGGCCGGGACCGGACCGCTGCAAGGCTGGGTGGATGCCAAAGCGCACCGTGCCCGGCTRCCGGCACCCCGCGGCCGGCTGAGGCGGGACAGCCGTCCGCCCACTGCCCCCCGTTCTGCCTGCGCTGCTGGGACCGGCAGCGCACGTCCAGGCTGCCGGAGGAGCCCATCCTTCCCGCCTCTTGCCCGGGCGGCCGGCGGGAGGGGACACCCGTGGGGCCGCTACACAAGGCCGCGGACAGGCAGCCGCGAACGGTCCGCTTTGGATCCACCCGGACTTGCACGGGTCCCGGTCCCGTCCGCCATTCGGCAAAGCGCGGCTGGCCCAGCAGGGGCCGGGSGGGCGCGGTGCGGGGGTCCCGGGCGGCGGGCAATCGCCGCGCCGTCGGGCGGGGCGGGCGGAGGGGCGGCCCCG